>JANSTW010060344.1:0-21464 GCA_027564275.1 Diadocidia ferruginosa
ATTAAAAAAACTGACAAAAAAAATTATTTTTAATAGAGACAAATTTGTGATATAATCCATTTATTTAAAAAAAAAATAAACGATTTGATAGAATTTTGAAAAATAAAATACAAAATAATTTTGATATAAAAAAAAAATATACAATTATTTTTAGCCATTTTGATTTATATTTTTCATCTAATTTTAAATTCAAAAACACGTTTACTTGCTTTTCCACTTTTGCGTAGTGTGGTCGTACTTCATAAAAAAAAATTATTAAACAATAATATTTAATAACAATAATTAAATTCTTTTGAAAGTTATGACGCAATATATTAGTAATTTAATTTCATATGACTTTCATTTATTTATCTTTTCTATTTAACTTCAAATTTTGTTTTATGTACCTATTTACTCATCCCACATTTTTATCATTCTTTGTCGTGGGATGTGTAAATATATTATATAATAGCTCAAGCATTTTTTCCCATTCATGTTGTATATATGCTGTGGCTAACAAGATCTACATATATAAAATGAAAAGCTTTTCTATATGGCTATTCAATAATATGATTTTTTCGGAAAAGAAATAAAAACTAATTAACTATATTTTTTCTCAATTATAAAATTGCAATTTATTTTAGACAATTTCTATATATACTTAATACATACAAGCTGTTTTTTTCCACTTATATAAGAATTTATGTTCTAATAATAATATTTGCTATGCTGGAATTGGTTTAAAGAAGGAGAATATAATATAATGTGGAAAGCTGCAGCCTTGACGTTTTTAATCTTTTTCGGTCACATAAATTAAGTATTTTATAAAATTAAAAAATAAATATTTAAATAGTTTTTCAGAGTTATGTTTGCATGCATTATAGGTAAGGAATTCTTTAAAGAGGAATGCGGAAACTTGCAAAACTCATAAGTGCGTTTTTTTAAAGAAATTAAATTTAAAAAATGGTTAAAAAGGCAATTTGCATAGGTAGTCAAGGCTTTAGCGAAGCATATTTTAGAGGAAATCTATCAAAGGGAAGAAACTGCGCGGAAATGTATCACTATATAAGAAACATGGCCTATTTTCGGCTGAGTTGGTATGTTGTCGTGTTAATAATAATTAAAGGCGCCACACAATAATGTAAATTTTGCTTGCATTGTAATTACACGAACTCTGGATATGTTTAGGAATAGCTATACAAAGTTTCTTAAATCGCTGATGAGTTTAATGTAGAAACGAAAGCTTAAACACCACTGTAAAACTCACAATTTTGAGATAAGATTCACAATATAAAACTGAATATTAACATAAATTTATACTCTATGTCTAATACTGTAGATTCTTAAAATTTATTTAAAAAAATATGAATTTTAATTTAAATCAAATATTTAGTAAAAATAAAAAAGTAATTTTTTATGTAATATGGTTATATTTTGTGATTTTATATTATTCAGATAAATTATTCAACGATGTATTAAAAAAGCACAATTATTTAAAAACGAACTTACAAGTTTAGCGTGTTTCAATGAAATGTTTATATACATTTTGTATACGACTATGAAATACGCATAAATGGTAAATTAGATTTTAATTAATTTCAATTTTTGTATAAAATAATATATAATATATATATATTGTTCTCTATAGTTATACTTTTAATAAAAATTATTTAATTTTTGTGTTTTGGTTTATTATTATTTTAAAATTAATTTTGCCACAAAAATGAAACACAGGCCAGATGTATGTGATTGTAATGTAGCCTAGCTAACTAGTATACATTCATTTTCTGTATATTTAGATAAAAAAATAAAATATGTTTTAGTATAACGTTTACCTGGAACGTTGATTACAACACAATGGCCCAACTAACGAGAAATTCATTTAAAATATTATTTTTATTGTGTAAATAGCCTAGCTTTTACATATAATGTGTATATAGGCAACAACCTATATAATATGTTTGTTTTCTATATTATTATATAATATAGAACATTATAATATTATGTTATATTATATAAAGTTATGCTCGTTATTCTATATACATATATACAATATTATATGCATGCCTGCAGGGTATAATTTCTATTATATAAAATAATATTATCTATATAACCGCATATATAGCTACTTCCAACTAATAACATTGTAACTCGAGTTATATTAAAAATAAATTATCATTAGAGGGTTGTTTCCTAAAAAAAACTGCATATCCTGGCAGCATAAAGTATGATTTATTCGATTATGGAAAAATCAAAATTTCGAAGTTAATATATATTTTTTTTAAAATTAATTTATCGCACACTTAGGCGACAGCAAACGATAGCCAGCGACGCGATTGAAAGAGTCATTCTTTAAACATACAAAACAACAACAATTTTTTTTATAGTTGTTGTTGTTTTGTATGTTATACAACTGACTCTTTCAATCGCGACGCGTCGCGCCTCTTCCAATCGCCTAAGTGTCCGGTCACCTTAAAAATATAAATTTTATTACTTAGTATTATTCTGCTAAAATTAACATAAACATTTATGATTCGCTTGCAAAGCTTTGGCAAAGAATCTGAACATATATAGAAGAATTAAAAAATCTCAGAAGTGTGGTGATGTACAGAGTTGCTATACAAAGTTAGTCTGATCGCTGATGAAGTTAATAGATAACAGAAACTAACTTGAACATCGCTGTTGAACCCATATTTTTTAGATAAGATTTATATTATGTAAAGTTTAATGTATGACATAAATTAAAAATTATTAATTATTACTCTGGAGTTATGAAATTAACATGTATAAATACAATATGCATTTAAATTACATACAAAAAATCAAACCATAACTTTTAATTTCCAAATGCGAACTATTTAAAAAAAACACGGAAAGTTGCTATTTCCTAGTTACGATTCTTTTGCATGGAAGTAGCGATATATACACAAATTTATTATAAATATGGACATAATCAGATGAATCCCTATAAGCATTTCCATCACTAAATTAAACTAAAATATGATTTCAGTTAAAAATTTAAGATGCATAATTTTTTGTATGATGAGGAAGACTTTTTGTATTCGAAACGTCACATCCAGGGCCGGTTCTGGCAATTTTTGCGCCCGGTTCAAATTGAGTAATTGCGCCCTCATACAAATTATATTTCTTTCCGCATCACGTATAAGGTAGAATATGAGATGCGTTATTTTTAAAGAGGATTCCCAGTAGACGTACCTCTGCTATAAATAAATTATTTTATATACATTTTTTACATGAAATTAATACGTCTTGCCTTATTTTTTGCGAAATTGTAAATCCGGTCTTCCGCTTACAAGGCGAGTGGTAAACCACTGTACCATTTCATCGGTTTTGTATTAATTATTTTGTTATAATATATATTTATATATATATACACACAAATGACTCTTGTTTATTGTTTTATTAATCTTTGTAAACCAATTGTGTCAACAATGTATACGTTACATTATAATATATAATTAAATATATGTATTTTACCAATATATATAGTTATTATATTATACATATACATCCTGGCGCGATTCAACCGCAGTTAAAATAAAATTTAAAATAAGATTATACACATATTTTTCGCGGTCTTATACATATAATTTTAATTAGATTTTTTAAGTTATTATAATATTAAGTATTATTATTATAGAATTATGGAATGGCTTGTGAGGTTTTAATTAGTTTGTATTCTGTAATATTGCTTTTTTATGCGATTTATTTTTAATATTAATGTATGAAATTAATTGTTACATTTAAGTTTGAAATATATATAAATATTATGAACAACGTTATGAAAATTGTATTTGGATCCAATTTAAATACATATTTGGTTCGGCATTCTGAGACATTAAAAACTAGTTGTCTATAGAATAACCCTAATGTAATCAGTTAAACAGTGATAATGCGGGTTAGCCCAAGACCCTCATGTAGTTGTAATATTGTGGCAATTATTATTAATTATTATTATTATATAAAAATATATTTATATTTTTTGTTTCTTTTATAAAAACTGCATATGTAATTCTACTTAGATAAAGAATTGTATATGTGATTATTTTTTTTTTAAACTTACCAATTTTCTAGATAAGGCACTTATTTTTTATTATATATACAAGGTAATATCTTCTTATGTTTATTATATACAAAACACATTGATATTATTTTTAATTCACATTAATATACATATATAAAGGTTTTATTAGTTACCTTATTATTTACTTAAAAATATTCAACTGATAAAAATATATTTTACATATACATTATATGTTTATAAGGTTTTATATATGCACAGACATCACTTATATAAGTATATTATCTGCTTATACAATATTTAAACGAATTATATACCATATATACCTATATAATATGTTTTTTATTTGAATTAAATAAATATAACACTTTTTCTTTTCATTAACTATGTGGCTATATATAATTTACGTATATATTATTATAATATATATAACACAATGGTTTGATAAGAAACCAGGCTTATCTATTGCTGATTGAACAAGCAACAAAATACAAAAAATATAAAGAATTATTTTTTTATATAGTTATTACAGGTATTTTGTCGGGTAGATTTTCGTGTATATAATTTCTCTAAAAAATAATATATTCCAATAGTTTAAAATTATATATTTAAAAATATTAGTTTTCAATATACATATATATATATATATATAGTTATTCGTTCAATTTTCCGAAAATATGGAAATTTTGTGTACAAAAAGATTATAAGAATGTAAAAGTGATTCATTGATTCATTATATTTAATGAAAATAATAAAGTAATAAAAAACAGTGTCGTACAACCAATTGTTGTAGTTTAATGTGCTTATACTAAGTTATTTAAAAAATAATCAATTTAAAATATTAAAAAAGTAATAAATAAAGAGATAACTATAGGATGTATCCTTACTACGAAACAGATTGGAGTGTTTTACCGGCAGAAAATAATCGAAGGTAATTTATACCTTTTTATAAACTTGCAATTGTATTTATTTTATGAAGTAATTTCGCATTTTTATGCAAGACGTAAAAATAGTATATGTAATATATCTAGATAGAAGTATACGACTTCCATATGTTTTAAAATAGTTTAGGAAAAACACCGCGCAGTACTTTAAATATAAATAAATTGAAGAATGATCATTCAAATTTTAAAATAGATTATTGGTATTGTTTTTTATATAACAACAAGATAAAATAATTGTTTAATTGAGGGTATATAAAATTTATAGTCACACTTTAGTTATATAGGCATATACAAAAAAAATATATATACCCAATAATAATAATTGTTTCGTGGCGAAGTAATAATATATTGCATTATACTATTACATAGTATACAAATTATTTTTTGAAGTAAATATGTATATACCGGTGTGTATATATAGTGAGCACATAAAATTGTATCTTATATGCTAATGCTTTTTAATTACTGCATATATTTATAAAAATTTCAATTTAATGTTCAAAATATCTCAAAATTAAATTATTAAATTTCTATATCGTATTTTAAACATAGTTTTGAAACATTTATTTATGCGGTAGCCCCTATTCTCCGCTTTCTTTGACCCCAAATGCAATATCACCAGAGTATGGGACCACAAAAAACTCACCCTCACGAAAAATATTGGTTAAATATATCCATCGAGTGGTAACCTTTTCTTGAGACATAACAGACTATATATACTGACACTTTTTTTTGGTTTGTCTGAATTAGGGCATATTATAAAACTTTTTTTTTCCCGATCTCGGCAATTTGACCACATTTTGACCTAAATAAACCGAATGGAAACAAATAATGTTTCAAAATGTCTCTAAATCAGGCGATAGTATATATTATACAAAATATATTATATAGAAAATTATTCTGTTAAAACATTGTACTATCGCCATCTGCAAGGCCGCCGTAGCAAGGGGTTTATTGGTTAACCCGCCTCCTCCGAGGAGATTTTCGATACAATTTTTACTCTGAATCTATTGATTTTTTTTCACATTCGCATAATATTGAATATGATTTTTAATTTAAAGATGATATAGCCAAGAACAAATAAAAATTAGAGCCTGAAAAATACATATTTATATTTATATACATAAATATATTGGTAGCGTGTAAGTAATAAATCAAAAACTCTCCTGCTCCGAAAAAATAAAAATAAAATCAACATCTTTGCCATAAGTTTAATTACTTTTTTGAAGTTATACAAATACAATTAAAAAAAACATCTCTTTAATATATTTTATTTCAAAAAAATCTGCTTCGTAAAACCTTAATAGTAGTTTCGATTGACGGTTAACTGACACTGGGATGGTGATGAACTGGCTTATCTGTTCTTTATTTGTAGTTTAGTGTGGGTTATAATGGTTTAAATCGAAGAAAGTTCACTTTACCAGCGCAGCCCCTTAAAAATCTCTCTTTAAGGTAGATTTTTCATACGACTGCAACTGCAGTTCGCCTGAAAAATCTACCTTTAGTGGGGGTTGTTGGGGGGTTCCCACAAACATTTTTGTTCTGGAGTTAAGGATTTATAGAAATGAAAATAAAGCTCCTCAGATTTAGGTCGGGAACATTCCCATTTAAGGTGGGGGTAGGGATACAAATGTATATAAGAAAATTTTAAAATGCAGGAGGGGGGTTATCCAAGTCCACTAACCAGTAAATATATCATTGTTTCTGTAATTTTCTATACAAACTTTAACCCCTGCTCCACCTTAAATAAATCTAAGTCCAAATAAAACCAAATTCTGAGGACCTCCTTTATTATTTTTATAAATATAATATCATCAAAATATGCGATATTCTTGTAATTTCCTTATAAAAACTTTGAACCCTCCTCCCATTAATGGGATTTTGCAACCCTTAACTCCAAAACAAAAAAATTTTGTGGGGATCCGGGCTTAACATATGGAATATGGCCAAACCTTCACCCTGACTACGACCCTGGCCTCCAGTATTATACGGAAATAGGTAGAATTTTTTTCAAGTATTAAATAAAAAAATCAACAATGGTGTAATATAATTATTTAAAAAAAATTATATAATTATTAAAATTTTGAATTACCCGCTCTTATTTATTTTATAATAAAAATCCCCTTTTACAAAAATCTACATTATCGACATCTTTATTTGGCTGCACAATTTGTCGCTGACTTTATTCTAAGAAAAAATCGCTCAGAAATGTCATCGTCACTGTTTGTTCGGAATTTTTTGTGAAATATTTTCAATTTTCCAAGTAATTTAGTGCAACAATTAGGATAGAAAAGTGTGAAAATCAATTCGGAACAATTAGTTTTTCATCCGGATAGTCCAATCAATTGAATATTTTCAATATTTCACCTGTGATTTGGTAATTTTCGTTTCACCTGGTGGTTTTGCTGCAGGTTACGACAGCGACACAGGGTGGAATTATTGACGTGTGTGTGCTCCGCCGTCGTGCTAATGGATTTGATTTTCATATAAAATAATTTATTTTTTGTTCCATAATTTTTTTCTAATTAATTTATATTAATTTACCACTGTGTTGTGATTTAATCATTCCAATAATAAAGAAACCCCCTCACCATCTTTTCTTATAAGAAAAGTGTCTCGAGTCTAGAAAATTTATTGATTTTTTATTCGTGTGTGTTTTTGTAATAATTAACATTTGATTCAATGCGAATATGTTTGCGATTTGCTGTTTCACCTCTAAAATAGTATTATTATCTTGATAAGAATCTGCAATTTTATTTTTTATCGAAGCGAATTGAACAATTTTCATTTTAATCTCTAAATATATAAGCCGACTACCTGTCGAGTCAGATAGCTGTTCCAATTGCAAGAACAGAAAAGTGGGAGTGTTAAATTTAAATAATATAACAAACATTACACACATTTTACACATTTCAACCAAGTGATAGATTGCAATATTATTAAGAAAAATGAATTCCGAGCATGGGTAATTATCTTATTTTTAATATGCTAACGACAATTTATTTTAATTTTTTTTTATTATAGTCAAGTCGATACGTAAGATAAAAATTAACACAAATTTGATGTTAACTTTGTAATGTACACTTTTAGATCAGCTACATATTTCTTATAATTGATATGTTGGACTACTTAATTTAATTATGATATACAAATCATGATCGCCAGCGCTATGTTGAACCGAAATGAAACTCATAAAAAACCCATTTTAGTTCCATAAAACTATAGAATAAATATTTTATAACTTGCTCTTAATTATCCCTATAACCTAATTGATAATTTATTATCGTTTATTATCGATTTAGAAATAAATTAGGCTATGAAAAGGGCATTTATATTCAAATAATGACCAATTATAGTGAATTTACCAATAGAGAAAAAATTAAAATTAAATTATTTAGAATTTAAGCAGAAAAAGTATGAGCGAAGTCTTTGATTTTGTCAAGAGGGTTGCAATCTGAAAAAATTTTGTCCCACAGATTTCCATTTAAAAAGACTTCCACGACTAGCAAGCTCGCTAGCAATACTGTTAAAAGACTTCTAACACTTCCATATTGCTTCCAAGATTTATAAGACTTCCAAGACTTCCACCCCTTTTTAAATACTTCCAAGATTTCCTAGACTTCCAAAAGATTTTCTAACCCTTCCAAGATTTTCAAAAGACTTTCAAAACTTCCAACACTTCCAAAAAACTTCTAAAAGACATCCACAAGACTTCCAAAACTTTCAAAAGGCTTTCAAAACTTCCAACACTTCCAAAAAACTTCTAAAAGACATCCAAAAGACTTCCAAAACTTCTTCCAAGAGACTTCCAAGACTTGCAAGACCTTTAAAAGACGTCCAAAAGACTTCCAAAACTTCCAAAAGATTTCAAAAACTTTCAAAACTTCAAACACTTCCAAAAGACTTCCAAAACTTCCAAGAGACTTCCAAGACTTCCATAAGACTTTAAAGGCTTCAAAGACTTCCAAGACTTCCAAAAGACTTTTAAGACTTCCAAGAATTTCAAGACTTCTAACCCTTCCAAAAGACTTTAAAGACTTCCTAGACTTCCAAGACTTTCAAGACTTCTAACCCTTCCAAAAGACTTCTAATACTTCCAAAAGATTCCAAAAACTTTCAAAACATCCAACACTTCCAAAAGACTTCTAAGACTTCTAAGACTTCTAAGACTTCTAAAAGACATCTAAAAGACTTCCAAAACTTTCAAGACTTTAAAGACTTCTAAAAAACTTCAAAAATTCCAAAAGACTTTAAGACGTCCAAACACTTTTAAGACTTCCAAAAATTTCAAGACTTCCAAAAGACTTACCTCCTCAGTTTTTGTTCCAATATGAGTACTGGAACCGCACCTTAGAAAAATTTCGCCCTAATTCCGTCCACTTTTTTAAAGAATTCCAAGGCTAACAAACGACTTAAAAGATTTCCGAGACTTCCAAAAGACTTGTAAGAAACTTTCATAAAACTGGTAAGACTTCCAAGAAAACTTTGAATTGACTTTCTAGAACGTGTCCCCAGACTTTCAAAAGTGATTAGTACCCAAAATTAAAAATCTTTTAAACCAAGTTTTAAGGTCAACATACATGAGTACATTTATCATAATCAAATCTTATTAATCCCTTATTAATATTAATAAAAATTAAACCTCATTATTAACCAAGTTTTGTGCATGATTTTTTTGTTTGTTTTCTTTTTACAGATTCAATCCAGCCTTTAATATGGCAACGATACGTCAGGCCTTCAATGAGGCCGTCGAAAGGGGTATAAGTAATGCATTTAGTTTTTGTTTTGTTTATTGTTACCGACTCTATATGTTTTCAATGTTTTTTTTATTGTTTTATTTAAATTTTTACTAATTTTTTATTATGTACATAGTGAGAATGCCAACACCGACCAGACTGCGCGACTTAATCAGACAGATACGGGCCGCACGAACTGCGGCCGAAGAACGGGCCGTTGTCAACAAAGAAACGGCCTACATTCGTACAACATTTCGTGAAGAAGATTCGGTTTGGCGATGTAGAAATATTGCTAAATTACTTTATATACACATGTTAGGATATCCAGCTCATTTTGCCCAATTAGAATGTTTGAAGTTAACAGCTAGTCCAAGATTTACCGACAAACGTATCGGCTATTTAGGTGCAATGTTGCTGCTGGACGAACGACAGGACGTTCATTTGCTGATAACAAATTGTTTAAAAAAGTAATTTTTTCAATTTTATTCCAAAACATTTCTATAATTCGATTTCTTCTTTCGATAATAGTGACCTAAATAGTCCAACACAATTTGTGGTCGGCCTCGCATTGTGCACGTTGGGCGCAATTGCCTCACCCGAAATGGCCAGAGATTTGGCCAGTGAGGTTGAGCGATTGATGAAATCACCAAATGCATATATTCGTAAAAAGGCTGCACTTTGTGCTTTTCGTGTCATAAAACGTGTACCCGATTTAATGGAAATATTTTTGCCAGCCACTAGATCGCTGTTGAGTGAGAAAAATCATGGTAAATATTAATTTTCAGATATTTTAATGTTTTTTCTTTAGTAATTCTCTCCTTTTACCCCTCTAGGTATATTAATAACGGGCGTTACACTTATAACGGAAATGTGTGAAAATAGCCCCGATACTTTGCTTCATTTTAAAAAGGTAAAATTGATTTCGTTATTTTGTTTTTAGTAAGCTAGACTTTTTTCAAATATTGTTGTTTTTGTTTTATAAAAGAGTATCTCCCTAAAAAATTACAAAACAAAATTAAATGAAGGGTTTGAAGAGTAATTATAAAAACTTTATTATGTGCTAGAACACTTTTTGAATATTTTGTCCTTTGTCGTGGATTTTTTTTGTTTTTTTTTTTTTTAAAGTGGCAATACCAACAACTGATCGATATAAAAATGGCAAGAAAAGTCAGCCATATATTGACGTATTATTTTGTTTTCATTTTGACGGATTTTGTTAGTTTAAATTATTTCAAGTAAATATGTTTTTCAAATATTAATCAAAAATTTGCCACTTCTCTTGAGCTAAACACTTGTGATTAGGGTTTTTTACTCTATTTTTATTTTTATTTAATTTCTTAAAATTTCCTTCTTTTTCGGAGGTAAAACCCAATTTATAATATTTTTTTTTTGTATATGTACGCGTTTGCTTGCCAGGATAGTGGAAGCCGAGAGGTATGCTACTTTCTTTGTATATGTATCGTTTTTTTTCTTCTTGGAATATATCAAGAAAACTTTGCTTTTAAGCTTTTTGTTTGTTGTTTTTAACGTTTTTTCACCAATGTCGTTTTCATTTAAATCACAATTTGCACAATGACGTGGATCTGACAACAGAGTAGAATTTTTCATTTGTGCACATTATGCAAATTTTTAATATCCATATTTAACTCTTTCGTCACTGCTGGGACATATATGTCCGGCAAAACTGAAAAACACATGCGTTTTCAATTTTTTTTCTTTTTTTTTTATTCTATTTTAAATATTTTTAGATGAACTGAAGCCTAACTATGCATTTCGAAACTGAAAGTAATACTTTATCAAAAGTTTTACATAGTTGAGCACCTGAACTAAAAAAAACTCGATCAGGCGATCAACTATGTACGTAATTCGATAAAAAATACGTATGGTAGTTACGTCTTTCGGAAACGGAATACATATTTGATCACCAGGGGTCACATTTCGACTTTTACGCTGACTTCGTGACTTTGTATCTTTGTGACTTTTCGAAACTCACTCACTTTTTCGCATATTTGTATTTTAACTTGAAAATTAATTTTTATTTTCGAATTTTTGAAAATCATAAAGTCACTTTTCGGTAAAGTTAAAATAGAAAAAATGACTTTAATGTCAAAAAACGACAAAAATGAGTTTGTGAGTCAAGTTAAAATGTTAAAAAGAAATGAAGTGAAAGAATAAAAAAAAAATTAAAACTTTAACAATTTAAAAATTAATTAATATTTTATTTTTTTATTTTAAACAAATTAATATATTTTTTATACAATGAAAGTGATTTTTTTTTATAGTAAATGCAATGTTTGAAGCTTAGATGCCCTTAGTGAAAATTTCATATCATATTATTTATCATCGTTGACATTTGCATATTTATTCGTATATTTTCGGGCCATTTCATCGTGTTTATTACGAAAGTGTAAATATTGCATGCCAATTTCCGGTTCAAGTGGATCAAATGGATTACATCTTGTCAACAATATACAAATGGCTTGCAAAACTTTCGTAATTGTCCAAGCCGGTGTCCATTCTTCTTGTAATATGTTCAAGCAAATTCTTCCCCCGCCACTTATATTACAATGATAGATTCGTGTTAGAAATACTACGTCCGGTGGTTTAAACGGATAGTTATCTGAAAATATTATTCGTAATTTGTAAACGCCACCTTCATAGGGTGTATCGATTGGGCCAGGTATCGTACAAAACCATGCATAATAATTATCGGTATCTTTCAATTTTACCGTAAAACCATCTGGTGGATTGGTAACAAGCTCGATAAATTCAGATTGAATTCGTCTCAACGATGTCATTTTCCTTTCATTTGGTTTCAATTAAATTCGTTTTGTTTGATTTATAAAGGAAAGGTTGCTATTTGTTTTAAATAATTAATTGTAAGATTTCGATTTAGTTTATTTCAAAATATTTTTCTTTTTTTGCATGGAAAAGCCAGTTGAAATAAAAATTCAATGGTTTTGTTTATAGGGCAGCAGCACAACAAACCACATAACCTCAAATAAAAAAAAAAAAAAATTTCTCTATAAATTTGTTTTACACACGTTTTTACAATTGGGAATCTATTAAATTGTATTTGCTTATATTTATTTATTAATTTTTGCAATTCTGTACAAAACATTTCGTTTTGTAAAATGAAAAATACACCAAAACTGAATTTATTTTGTGAGGTTAGAAATTTAAAATCGTCAGCTGCTACTGCCGTATTCTGATCTGAAATTCTATCTAATTAAATTATAGAATTGATAATGCTCCTTTAACCTAACCCGTTAAAAAAGAAATTAAAACATAATTGCATCTGCTTAGCATAAAACAGTTGCATAATTTTTGTAGCAAAAAAATACAACTTGCTGTGTTTTCGCTGTTTGAAATTTCGAAAAAAAATAAAAACAAAAAAGCTGATTCTATGATTCAACACGAATTGTACAGTAGAGACTATTTATTTTATTACTCACTCAATATAAATAAGCAAAATTAACATAAACAATTATTTATTTATTTTAAACACTTGGCTGTATAGCAATAATAATAATTAAATGTATCTTATTAATATTTTTCGCCTTTTTATTTTTAAAATAATATTTTACTTTTATTATATGAACAAATTTATACTACAAGTTTTTTCACATACGTCCTAATAAAAATGTCAGCAGGGCAAACACTTTAAAATATGGTTTAATATTCTTTAGATTTTCGAAATTGTTACGATAATTAAAACAGATGAAGAACTAAAGCTTAGGATTTAGTAAAAATATTTAACGTTTAAGTTTTAAGTTTTTTAAGAAATTTATCATCTCAACCATAGGTTTTTATGAGTAGTGTTATACACATAACTTGTGCTGATGATTGTTGAAATCAATTGAAATAATACTTAAGGACTGATAAAACCCGATTTTTGGGATATAATTTCATATATAACAACAACATCTAATATACATATTCAATAAAAATATTTCGGATGAATTATTAGAACATATATATGTAGTTGTTTTGGCCTATAGATATGAATATGATTTATTTTATCAAAATAAAATTGATTTAAAAAAAAAAATCCGTAACAAGTCGGTTTTTTAGACACAAAAACATAACGTATGTGAAAAAACTTGCAAGTTACACTACATGTTTTTTTTGACATATTATATATGCCTTCTTATGTTTCTATCTAAAAAACAGACTTGTAACAGAAAATTAATAAAAAAATAATTTTAATTTTATAAAATAAATTGTAAACGCAAGAAATATTTCAAAATATTTTTAATTGTGTACCCGAAAATTGTTTTTAGACAAAAAAGTGAAAAAAAAACTTGTACTGTAAATTGGTTCTAAGAATTAGCAAATGTTTTATTGATTGCAGTTTTTTCAATTTATTTAAACTATAATAATTATGAATTTCTTTGCATACTAAAGTTTTAAATTGTCTCTCTTTTTTTGTGTCATATGAAGATTGTTCCCAATTTGGTGAGAATTTTGAAAAATCTTATATTGGCTGGATATTCACCGGAGCACGATGTCAGTGGCGTTAGTGATCCGTTTTTGCAGGTAATATTTTGAAGAAGAAAAAAAGTTATATAAATATTGAAAATTTTGATGAGAATAAATTCATAATTTATATCTTTAATAAAGCCTGTTATATATATGAAAATTTGTTTTATTATTAAATTAAATTAAAACTTTTTAATTTTGATTTGATATATGAATAAAACAAATATGTGAGTTACATTGTAATTTGCATTCTTTATTAAAGATACAAATTATGAATTTATTCTCATCAATATTTCAAAACATAAAGCCGATAAGAAAATATTGAAACGTCTTCATAAACTTTTCAAAGTTTCAAAAATATCATAAATATTTAAACCTAAATCTCGTTTCAGGTGAAAATACTTCGTTTGCTTAGGATTTTGGGTCACAATGACCCGGATGCATCAGAGGCAATGAACGATATATTGGCTCAAGTTGCTACAAACACTGAAACAAGTAAAAATGTTGGCAATACAATTTTATACGAGACAGTTTTGTCCATTATGGACATTCGGTTAGTTTAGAAAACGTATTTTTGAAGATTTTTAATTATAACACTTTGTCTACATTATAGCTCTGAAGGTGGTCTTCGCGTACTAGCCGTTAACATATTGGGTCGTTTTTTGCTTAATAGTGACAAAAATATTCGATATGTTGCGTTAAATACGCTGCTGCGAACTGTTCATGCGGACACATCGGCAGTTCAGCGTCATCGCACGACTATTTTAGAATGTCTTAAGGATCCGGATGTGTCGATACGTCGTCGAGCTATGGAATTATCGTTTGCATTAATAAATGCACAAAATATTCGTACTATGACAAAAGAGCTGTTGCTATTTTTGGAAAAATCTGATTCTGAATTCAAAGGACAATGCAGTAGTGGCATGATATTGGCCGCAGAACGGTATGCACCGACAATACGTTGGCATTTAGATACACAATTGAGCGTTCTAATTGCTGTTGGTAATTATGTGCGGGATGATGTTGTTTCCTCGACAATACAATTGATATCAAGCAGTCCGGCCATTGAACAAGGATATATCACATCGAAATTGTGGCATTCTTTGCAAGTGCCGAATAATTGTGAAGACAAACAACCATTGCTGCAAGTTGCCATTTGGGCCATTGGCGAATATGGGGATTTGTTTATGTACGAAGATCGAACAGAAAGTGAGTTTAATTTAAGGTGAATTTTCATTAGAATTAATTTCTGTATTTCAAATTTCAGGCGGCGACAATCCAACAGAACAAAATATTATAGACATGTATCAAAAATTACTATGGTCAACACAAGCATCGACAACTAGTAAACAATATGTTTTGGTATCGTTGGCCAAGCTTAGTACACGATTAAAGACAGGACAAGAGTAAGATTTCAATTTGACTTTAGTATCAAGTTTTAAATGTTTTCTTTTCTTTAGTGAAATAAAAGCAATAATTGATACATTTGGGTCACATTTAAATGTCGATCTGCAACAACGTGGCATCGAATTCTCCCAGCTATTTCGATCGCACAGTCATTTGCGGCCGGCACTGCTGGAAAAAATGCCACCCATGCAAATTAGTCGCGTTTCGTCAAATCAAAATGGCGATAATAGTCCAGACGATAATAGCGGCAGCGTAGAATTACTTGAAAACGGTTTAGATGACACGGAAAGCCTTAAAATTATTCCCAATTCTGATTCGGTAAGATGAAAGAAAATTTTCTGTTGACCTTCTTTAAATGTTTTTTTGTTTTTAGAATGCACTTTTGGATCTGTTAGGCGGAACCGATGGACCGATTGATTTAAATATGCAAGACTCGAAATCGATTAGCAATGCGAATACCTTAACAAATAGTTCATCAAATAATCAAGATTTATTAGATCTGTTAGGTGGTTTAGATCTTTCGACGCCGATAGGTAATAACTCCATAGTACCCACGCCGTCAACGCCAAATGGTAATAATATTTTCTCAATGTCCTCATTGTTAAATACGACCACAACACCGCAAGCGACTACCTTACAAACTTCCCAACAACTCATAACGTCCGGCCTTTTTGATGATCTATCAGCAGCTAATGTACAGCAAACTATTCCGTCGTTAACAACAGCAATCCCTACAAATCTATTAAAATTAACAGCATTAGATAAAAATGGAATTTTGATAATATTAGTGCCTCAGAAAAGTTCCAGCTGTTTGCAAGTGATGATGACGGCCACAAATAATTCATTAACCACATTAGAACAATTTCTGTTTCAAGCGGCAGTTCCTAAAAGTTTTACATTACAAATGCTATCGCCTTCGGGTTCTGTTCTAGCGCCAGGTGGCGTCATAACACAAGAAATGCGATTAACCAATTCGGCTAAAGTAAGTATAAGTTTTTATTAATTTAAATAATTTTTGTCTTCCGGTCCTCTTGAAGAATTGTTTAACTGTAACTTACTAAAATACTGAAAAATATATTGACAACATTCATAAATGTCATGGAAGAAGTCAAAATGGCGACGTAATTCAAGATGGCAATTTAATCTTGAATTTCGCCGACATTTTGATTTGTTATTTCTTAATTTTGTTGTCTAATTCAGCCTGGTGCTTAATTTTGAAACTACTGGAAGACATTTTTTTTAAACTAATTTACAACAATGCTAAAATCGAATTAAATATAATTTATTAAGAAAACAATTATTTTTGACAAAATTTAATAATTTTTTTTCTTATTTCAGTCTATCCTTCGAATGCGCATTCGGATATCGTATCATGCCGATGGTAGCCCGATATTAGAACAAACCGAAGTGACCGGATTTCCTGATGATTCTTTTGAAAATTAACAATATAAGATTAACAACAACAACACTATTAAAAATGCATCAGTTACACATGATATTACATAATTATTATTTTATATTTATTTTTTACAAAACCATAAAAACTACATTATTTTTTAAGTGAAATCATAATTAATAAATAAATTGAAAATTATTTTAAAAAATTATACGCAATTTATATAAAAGAAGGAATATAATTTTTAATCATATTTTATATATTAGTTTATTTTTTTTTATTATTCAGATCAATTCGTAATTATCGCAAAATGAATTAATTTCATAAATTTTTTAAAACTGCGATATTGTAAGAAAGGAGCATAATTCATATTTAAATTATCAATAAAATTAAATTCTAGTTAAAGAAGAAACAAATTATTTAAATATCGCTCCAAGGCAAATAAATCTGATGGAAATTCAAGCTGAAAAAAATTTATATAATTATTTTTTTTTTAGCATATGGCCTAAATTTAGAAATTATTACAAAAAACAATATTTTGTTATGTATTTAGTATTTGTGATAAGCCAGCAAAGACGAGAAGGATAAAAATATTTCCGTTATTCTCTATAAGATGAGCGGTTTTGCTACTTAACGATTGACTATAACTATTCTAATCTTGTAAAATGTTCCAATTTAAATTAAATTTTATGTATAATTTATAATATTCAGTTTTCGTTAAACAATAATTGTTTTTTCGCATTAATAAAATATAGCATTAAGCGCTATAATTAAATATAATTTTTTTATAGTCGAATTGGGTCGGAGAAAAGTTTTAATAAAGTAATTAAAAATCCCTATTCATTTGTGTACTTAATCTGTTAATAGTTTCGTTGCGATTTTGCATATATATTGAAATACATTTATTTTGCAAGAGTTAAATTCTTCTAAACATTTAATTTCATTATATTTACGAGTTATTTTTATTACTTTTGTCGATTAAATCAAGAATATGCGAAATAAAAAAAAAATATTCAATATTCAATATTCAATATTCAACAATGAAAATCTTTTAACTATTTCTAATTCCAATAACTAATATATTAATTTCTATTCATTTTTCTTTTTTTAAATTGTTATTTTTATTAATATAAAATTGTAATAAAATCTACAAATTAAACCCATTTATTAAAAATTGTAAATAATATAATAATTATGAGAAAATCAAGCTATAGAAAACATTTTTTTTGTTTAAATAATTTTCGTTTTTTTTATATTATACACTTCTTTATAAATTATAAATGTTAAATTAATTATATGATAATTATTAATTATATTACAAACAAAAAGGAAGAAAATTTTAATTTTAAGATATAAGTAAAAAAAAAGTTATTAAAAAGAGAAAAAAAAGTATTTAAATATAAATATAAATTTAAAATAAAAATGTGTTTTTAAATATCATTCTTTTAATGCCCATTTTACACTATATGCGTTTTAACATTTTCATTTGATAAAAAAAACCACTGAAAGCAATAAATATTAACAAAATATTTTAAAATTTGTGCCCCGCAGACTGTTTTTTAGCCAATTTGAACCCGCTTAGAGTCTTAAAAATTTTATTTATAGACGATAATAATTTAAAAATTCAAATTATTCTTTAATAACGCTACTCTACTGATCACCAAAAAATATGGCTAGTGCGAGTTGCAGACAAAACTTCTCTTTTGATATGACCGTCAATGAAAACGCCATGGTATCAGATAGAAAAAAATGAGTAAAATGGCCATGACTGACCGCAGAAGTGATTTATTATATACAATTTTTTTTATTTATTTGATCTTTAGATCAAATTCACACCTAGGTATCAAGGAATGGCCAAACATAATTGTATTAAGAATACTAGACAAAATAGGTTAATTTGTTTATATTGAAAACTATTCAAAATGAGATTTCACCATCACTCGATAAATGCGCAAATATTGTTATAAGAGGCGCCCTGTTTTCTCCATTATAATAAGCATATCCACAAGTTATAGAATCTTTAGAAAATAACGCACAATTTTTTTCGGCTAAAATAAGCCTACGCACGAGTCTTTACGACAATTTGAACATTTTTAAATTCCCTACAACTATCATTTTCATTGAAAACTTCTCAAAAAGATCTTTTACGATCACCCGATAATTTCGAAAGTATTTTTAGAAAATGCGCATCATTTTTCCGCTTAAAATAAGCCTACACACGAGCTGCTACGACAACGGGAACATTTTTAAATAAATAAAAAACTGATTTCAAGTAGACCTCCTGCTACCTTCTGCTTGCCTGTTACTTTAGGTAAAAAATTCTAGCAAAAATTAGAAAAACATTCATATGTCTTCCCGAAAAAAAATGTTGCGAAAAGCTTCGCAGCTTTATGTAGGATTATTTTTAGCTTTAATTTAAGAGCTTGATTCAACCAAAAACCATGTATAAAGAGACATATCGACACAAGAAAATGATAGCTTCAAAAAGCTTCTACATATAGTTTCGTCTCTATAGTCTACGATGGTTGCTATGTAAAATTAAATTTTATGGTAGCGACGTAAAAAAATGCAGCAGCAAAACAGCCTTGTAGTACATTCTATATATTTTTTATTCTATGGTATAACTTTAGGAAAATTGTAAGCTTTTTAGTTTTTAATAAATAAAGGTTTCAAGTTTCTAAAAAAATATGTAATATCATAGAAAAAATAATAATAAGAATGAGCGACGAGGCCGTTTTGCCGCTACATTTTTGTACGTCTCTATACTATCAAATTTAATTTTACAGCAACCGACATAACCTTTAGCGATATCATTGCGTGTGGAAGCTTTTTTAATCTTTCATTTTCATTTTGTGTCGACATGTCTCTATATAAATTGTTTTTAGTATAGTATACTGAATAAGTTCGCAAGCTCAAATTGTTTTAGTTTGACAGAAGTTGTTATGTTAACTGAAAACTTAAAACCGAAAACAAAAGAAAAAATGATTGTGAGTGGTGCGCCCTAAATATTTTAGAAATAATAATAATCTGTGCACTATTTATGGTTTATAATGCGATAGTTTAGAATTTTAAAACAGTACTAATTAGCCCCTATATGTGGCAGCGGCTATGAATGTATACCAACCTATAATAAATAATCTACTACATATATTTTGGCTAAACTTTAAGGTATAATATTAAAATTACTAAATTAAAGTGTGGTTAGTGTAGGTATATGCCGCATTTAAATAATAATTATATACAACAAACATACCAAAATTCAAAATTGGACATTTTAGTGGTTTTACATATTAATATTTAGTTTCTCGAGCAAAATAAAGCTTTTCACATATCCTATTCTTTTTTTGTATACGATTAAAGACGATATACCTAGTCAGTTAAATTCAGTTCAATAAAGCATGAAAAATTATATTAGACCATATTCATGTTTGAAAAAATGGAAAACACATGTTAATATAATATATTACCTATGTTATATTTAGAATAACAAATGAAAATTAAAGAAAATATTTTACCAAATACCTACCCCTTATATTATATTATCTACTACAACATGTTTATTTAAAGTACGATCATATTGACCATTTTGAACCCACAGAGATGAACTATATAGAGTACATTATGAAGATGGATTGAGACAAAACCCATATTATGCGTGTATTGTGTACGTAAACTTTATATTTTATTATGAAGAAGATTTATTGGGTAGACTTTATTAGAGAATTACAGATCTTTTGTACAAAAAAGGCTCTTTTAGCAGAACCATAAGTTTATCCAAATCAGTATATAAGTATATATTTATAGAATAATACATATTTTCATATTAAGCGACGGCAAATTTTCTCATTTTCATTATTTCATTTATGTTATAATATTATTGTTTAATGTGCCAGTCCATAGTCAAATGAAACAATAAGGAATATTTGGTTGAAGAACAATATATTGTGTTGGTTGACCAATGACCATATACTTAATTTGGAGGATAATTATTAATACTGTTCTAATAATTTTTAACAAATTGTTGTAATTTGAACCATACAAGATCTTTGATGATACAATTATTTGCAGAAATTATCACTAGGGCAACCCCACCTCGGACATAAATTGCATTGTGCATATCTTCAAATTTATTATTATTCGCTGATGCTTCAAACTTAAAGTTAATATTTATTTTCGGCAAACATGTAGAATTCCCCCTCCCCTATCTTGGATCCTCCACAAACTTTGTAGGATGGCATGGGTCTTCCTTGAACAACTTTTGATTGGGGAGTTTGCGACGTTCGGCTCATTTTCAGAAGGAGAGTGGTTTAAAGTTTGTATTTTGTATAGAAAATTAATTTCATTGATTTTGTTGTATTTTTGTAACTAAAAATACGGTTTTTATACATATTATCTCTCTCGCCGGTGCGACATGCTGACAACATTCCACATCAAAAACGGTTTGTCATGAAAGAACCTAGTAATCAGATTAAACAGTG
>JANSTW010060345.1:0-11334 GCA_027564275.1 Diadocidia ferruginosa
ATATAAGGTTAATCATATAAGCATAACCGACCTATTCAAAAAATTGAAAATGACTATTTGAGGCTAAAAGTAAGCTTGGGTCAATAAATAAAAAATAAAAAAAAAAGTTTTTTATAAGCTCTTCTCGATGCATGTTATAACAACAACACTGCTGTGTTGTAGTAATAACATCAATTCGGGTGTTTTTTTTTCTTAAATAGTTTTTCAAAAGTATAAATAAGTTATATATTAATTTAATTTACTAACGTAATTCTATAAATAAACTTATGATTTATCGCGTAAAGCCGTGACCGTAATATCCGAGACCCGCAATTACTCAAAATTCAACCTTCAAAAATATTGCTAACGTTTTGTATTGTTCCTAATGATACTTAAAAGATTTTATATTAAATTTGTGACCTATTAAAAATAAAAAAAATATTATTGGCTTCAGTCTACATAGCAGATTTTTTCATTTGAATTCAGTATACTATATATAGGTGTCCAAATTTCGTAAACTCCGTGACCCTGTTTAAGCTTATTTCTTATGGCTAACACAAAAAACCAAATATTTTCGTACTATTCATCCGAAAGAGTAAACAAAATGTAAAAAAAAAAAAATAATAATAGATTTTTTAAACAGTTAAATGTAAATCATAAAAAATACTGTCAAAACGTAAAATCCGTGACCAGAGAATGGCCGTAGGGCAATAAATCTGATGTGCAAAATCACATAAAATGGAATAGTGATTCAACATACTTATAGACCCAAAAAATATTTTATTTTTGTCTTTAAAATTAATTATTTATTTAATTAACAACGAATGTTTTTTATAGTACGGTTCCATATGGCCCAAAAAACGACCATACGCGCCTTTGGAGCAAATTTTTCAGAAATTTAGTGTGTTATAGGCGAAAATGAACCAATTCGAATACAATAAAAAAACGTTTTAAAAAATTCAAGATGGCGCCGTAATTCAAGATGGCGTCAAAACACAATAATTAATAACTCCTTTGTCTTAACGACTGATTACAAAATTTGTTATTTCCTACAACTCTTGCATACTAAGTTTTATAATCAAACCGTTACTTTTCGAGATATAATAAAAAATAAAAAATTACCAGTGGCTCCACAGTGGTAACTTGTTGCACTATACTTAATTTTACGAAAATATGTAATTTGTTATTTTTTACAACTATTATATACTAAGTTTTCTGATAAAACGATTAGTTTTTCAGATATAATAAAAGTAAGAAAAATTTACCAGTGGCGCCACAGTGGTAACTTTTAGCACTAAACAATATTCTACAAAAACATGTAACTTATTTTTTTCCTATACAAAGTTTTTCCATAAAACATTTGGTTTCCGAGATATTAATAGAAATATGCTAAAAAAGACGCCATCTTGAATTTTTATCAGAAGATATGACAAATCTATTCGGCCGACAACTTTTTTCGAAAAAGCACTAAAAATACTTTAATCCTGCATCAACAGTTTTTTTCGTGCATATCGTCGACCAGGTCTATAAAGGCCAAAGGGCTAAACTGACCCCTGTTTACAAAATTAAAAATGCGCCATCTTGAATAATTGCTTTATGTGACGTCACATTTAAAAAACAAAAATGTCAAAAAATCATAAAATCATAAAATGTCGTGTTAACTAAATAAAAAAAAATGTTGTAATTAGTCTTTAAGACAAAGGAATAATTAAATGTTTTGTGTTTTGACGCTTGAATCTTGAATTACGGCTCCTTCTTGAATTTTCCAAAACATTTTTTTATTGATTTTGTCTTATTTTATTTTTTTCTATAACATACTAAATTTCTGAATACGTGGCACTTGCATTGGGAGCCATATGGAACCCTACTATTAATTTGTTTATTTTAAATACAAATATTAAAATAAAATTTATTTTGAGGATTGATTTGGTATTTATGATGCCATTATTCTATACAAAGTACGGTCAAATAAAACCGAGAGGGGAAGGCTTTGAAAAATGTTTCTTTCATAATATTTTTCTAATCTGATAAGCATTAAAATATTAAAAAACCGAGAAAATCAGTCCAATAAAAAATCTTTAGGCTTATCTGGTTTAAATTTATAGTTCTCGAGATTTTTGGTCATACCTAATTAAAAAGTGAGCCGAAAAACTTTTTTTCTCCCTAATATTTCGATACCGGTTCTTTGAAAAAAATAATAAATATAATTTTCGTTTTCAGCGACCTTGAATTAATCTAAAAAACGGTTTTTTCTTATATTGCATATTAAGTCAGAATTCGTAAACTGGAGTTATTTGTATTTTAAATATTAAAATAAATAATAAAATTAAATAAAAAATAAAAAAATATATATATAAAAAAGTAGTTCCATGCAAAATAGTTCTTAACCCTTATTATTGCACATAAGGGTTAAGAATTATTTGTTTACAACAAATAAAATTACCAACAACAAAATATTTTTTTTCGTACAAAACATATTTTTTTAACTTTTTAATATATAAATATTAAAACAACACAATTTTTGGATCAGTAGAATTAATTCTCGTTTGAAAATGTTAAACGCTAAAATTTTATTTTTAATTTTAATATTAATTTACATCATTTGAAGTTTAACCTTTCTAAATTTTCTTCTAAGCTAGGCGGCATACTGAACAAAACTGTTTTAATAAACAATTTCTGCCAGTCAATATAAAAAAATGTATAGATAACTAAAAAATTATTAAACTTGATCTGAAATCTACCAGATTTTTTTTTATTTTTTTAATATTGGTTCAAATAAGCCCGATATAGCAATCAAAAATTTGTATTAATCAAAAAGTTCGTTTAGTATGCCGCCTAAGTAATAAGTTTTGTAAATATTTTTTTACTATGAATAAAACAATAAATGCAAAATAAATATGATAATTTAAAAAAGCATAAGATAGTTCCCAAGAATGCTTCAATTATCAATTTAAATTAAGAAAAGTCAAACAAATAGAGAAAACAACAATTCAGTCTTGCTGGGAGTTTTCGAACCGTGAACACGGTTTCAATGAATTGTTCTCGTGCGCTTAGATCTTTGTAAATAAAATTACACCGCACGAGATCATTTAATGAATTCACATTATAATAATCAGTTAGAACATTTTTATTAAATAAATGAACGATAATCATATTTATAATTAAAATATTTACAATTTATTTATTTATTTGAGTAAACTTATTCTGAATAATAATAAACCTGTCGGTGATAACAACGCATAATTTGTATGTGATTGCGGACAGCCGCTCCCTTTATATTTTTATATAAACTAATGACTGATAGTGCTAAATAAGTATATATAAATATTATATATACAATATTACAGGGTCAATCTTCATAATTATTTAACTAAATAAAGTAAAATGTGTAATTTTTTATTTTTTTTTATATCTATGAATATTATTGATTTTTTCGTTCAATATTTTTATACGTATGTAAAAAAAAATTAAATGATATGGTATATATGTAAAGTGTATAATTCTTAATTTTGGTCAAAATGGGCAAATTGTTAAGACCATTTTTCACAATAATGTTTAATTTTCATAGGAGAATTTCAACAAATTTTGGTTGGGTTGAGTTTTTTTTTCACGCCATGCCTAAAATTAGCTCTTATAATTTTTTTGGTGGTAGTTTATAATCAACAAACAATTTTCGTCTCATTTTCAGTTAGGGTTCTTAGGTACGAAAACCGCGGTTACTCGTTCCGGTCAACTGAATCTTGCAAACTCTAACCTAGCGCCACAAACTCCCTGTACAACGTTTGTTACCCTACCCCCTGCATAGTTTGAACAAGATTCGGCAGGGGGAAATTCTACACTTTAGACAAAGTTTTATACCACTGAATAAATTTTTACGAAATTTGTTCACCTTGCATTAGTTAATTACTATTAAGCGCTGATTTAGTATACAGAATCAAGATTTATAAAATTATATTCAAAATAGTAACTCGGCGGCTAAGGAAAATTAATTCACCAATAAATAGGTTGTTTCGAATATGATATCAGAATTTATAATAATATTACGGGCTACGCAAAGATTTTTTTTTTTGCCAATTGTAATAAAATAAATTGCAAAAAAATTAAATATAATTTTAAAGTTGTTTTGATAGAATTTATAGAAGTATTCAACCTCAATAGAAACTATATATCTTTAGTCCAATATAACAACTTTTATATATATTTGTTCATTAAAAATAATTTAATTATTTCTATTGAGAAATTGAAAGTTCTAGACCGTTGAGCTTCTATACTTCCATGAGTTGTAATTAAAATTTAATAATATAATTATTCACCTGGATGTACACTAGTTCGAAAAATATTTCGAAATAAATATAATATATTTTTTGAACAAGCTCTAAGCTTTTTTAAGAAATAAATAAATATTATTATTATAAATTTGCAAATAGAGCTTTCTTGCTGTTTTCGAAAAAATTTTAAAATAAAAAAAATACGGATTCAGTATGACTAAAAAAAAACAAACAGAATTTCAAAATTTCAGCTTTAATTTTTCAATAAAAAAGTAGATATATGTCAATTTTAACAAACTATATTGAAACCGGTATTGAACCAAATTTATTATGTGTAAATTTTTATATAGGTATAAGGCGTATAGGTAGTATAAGTGTCATCCCTGCTCTGCTGGAGGCCCTCAGACAGATTTTTACTAGTTATCTTTAGCATTTTTTTACGCTATTATACATATTTATATTATTATATACGACACACAACTTACAACAAACTCAACCAAATATAAATATAAGTTAATTTATGTTTTAAATTAAATTGTAGAAAGTTTATCAAATTCCAATGTGAATAAAAATTCGTCGATACATTTTTGACATCACACACATAAAAGTACCTATATTGTTTCTGGATAACTTTTATAGCTGATTATGAATTATGAATAGACTAAACAAATAATTACCTATATAGTTATATAGTGGTATAATATAATTAGTGTCGATTTAAGTACAACGTTATATATTGTAAGTTAATACATCATATTAAAATGTCATTAGTTATAAATCAACATCTTATATACCTGTTTATTAGTAAGCCCAATGTTCAACACAAACATATTAACATTTTGCCTGTCACTGCGAAATATAACTTGTTGTGGTTGTTTACCATCTACTTTTTCTTACTCATTATATAGTATGTATATATTCATTGTTTATATGTGAGAAAAAATATCGTATGATATGCTTTCGATTTAGGTATAAATAAAATTTCCAAAATTTCGCTGACTAAACTATGTGTGGTTATCAAGTTTCAGTTTGTCCATGCACAATACATAAAAATTCAGTGAGTACTTAAATATTTTTATGGGCAATTTTTAGAAATTAAATATTAAACCTTTTACATTTATTGTATTATTAATTGCATAGTTTATTTGTAATACAATATCAATTTCCAACGACATTTTGTCGCGAAATATTCGGCGCCAAGACAATTTGGTGCGGTTTTTTGTGATAACACGGAATAATGAACTAAAATTGAACATGCCCAATAATTCCGAGAATATTTCTCTAGCTATAACTAAGTATATTTAAGTCGATTTTTAAATATTGTTTTGTCATTCACTATTAAATTGACACAAGTTTTCTAGGTCATTTAGACTTAAAGTTCACCTATGAGTAAAATGGGTGTCAAATTGTGTTATTCGCCAATATCTTTTTTTTTGTATTATGACTAATTATTTATTAGTCTAGTCATTTTATGTAAATTTTGCGAAATTGTATACTGGAGCTATTTATACACCACGATGTAGGTAATAGTTCATAGCATCACCTCAAAAAAGTCTCTAGCTAAACTCTTATTTCTTAATATCTTAAAAATTGATCATACAATTAAAAAAAAACTTGTTTTTACTAATTCATATTGGTGATGAAAAAATCGGGAAAAAGTTATATATAGGTATTTTTTTTAAATAGGTACTTATCTAAATTAAATTGCGTTGCCCCTCGATTTGTCGCTATTTCGAAAAATAATGTTAGTGGAATTGTTCACTCATATGTTCAGACAAAAATTCAAGATGGCGTCTATTATTTATGTAATTTCTCCGAAACCAAACCCTTTATGAAAAAAATGAATGCATTAGTTTTAGGAAATAATAATTTACATGGTTTTACAAAACGTTATTAAGTTTTAAAAGTCACCAATGTAACTAACCGGTAATATAACATTATTATCATATCTTCAAAGCCAATTACTTTATTGAAAAACTTTGTACATAAAAGTTGTAAGAAATTAATAATTATGTTATTGTTAAATTTTGTTTAGTGCTTAAAGTCACCACTGTGGCACAACAAGTAATTTTGTATTTTTTTATTATATTATGTAGGCCGCTATTTATATTTCTGGCCTAAGGCACCAATGAATGTTTTAGACGCCATCTGACGTTTTCATTAGAAAGTTTGACTCTTTGTTATACAGGGTGATTCAATTAACGATGCGATCCCGTTAAGAGGTGATTATATGACTTATTCTGAATAAAAAATCATAATCAGGCGTCAATTTTTCATATTTACCGAATTACAGGGGTTTTAAATTTTGTTACACCATTTTAGTAAAATGAAAATATATTTTTTATTTTTCACACGATTTTAATAAAGTAAACAGGATTAAATAAGGTATTAGTAAGCCTACTAAATAAACAAAAGTTCATTCTACAAAAGTATTACAGATTTCTAGAAAATTATACTAAAAAAATTGGATTATACCCTTTGTTTTTACTTAATTTGGTAAATAAACCCGAAAAAGTTGAAGTTATCCTATATTTTTTTTGTTTAATTTTTAAAAGGTAAATAGTTTCTGAATAATTAAATTATTATAAACATTAATTTTTTGACATTTCTCATAGTTTCTGAGTTTTATTACCTCAAACATTGTTAGAATTCTAATGATCACTAATCATGTGGCAAAAGTACAGATTGGACAACATAGGATGATCAATTGTGAATGGTACATAATCATTTGTTTGTCAGATCTCTTCGGAAAAATTAGGAATAAGAGCAAATATCGCTGATCATTCCTTATAATGTTAATTCGAGCTCTCAAACATCGGCTCAAACAAAGAAATATTCGACCAGCCAAAACATCGAATTTAAGGGTCAACTTTCCTACAGACCTTATTTGGGACCCAATATTTTTTTTTTATCCCGATAGATCAAAAACAAATTCGTGGCCAACGATTTTGGACCCCAGAAGAAGCGGTTGACGGTTTCAAAACGTACATTTTGCAGATACCTCAAGGCGAGTGGAAAAAGTGTATCCACGGATGGAAAATAATTTTGATCTTCACCCAGAAGGTTTTAAGACTTCATTCATTTTTAGGCCAGAAATATAAATAGCAGCCATCGTATATCATTAACTAACAATTTCATCAAAAAGGTTTTGTACACAAAAGTTATAGAAAACGACAAAATACATATTTTCGTAAAAACATTGTTTGGAGCTAAAAGTGAGAGAAATCCCCGAAATGCTTATATACAATTTCTCATAGTTTTAGAATTAATGAATTTTTTTTGGAATTTGAAGAGAAATAACTTTTATTACATTAATGTGAGGTCGCTAAAAATGTAAATGATATTAATTTTTTCTTCAAAAAATAGTTATTGAGATTTCAAAAATCGTATTTTTCTCCTCATTTTTGAGTTATAATATCTCGAGAACGACCTATTTTCTACCTTGTCATTAAGAAGCGATTGCTTGATAGAATGAAACTACTAATGTTTTTTTTCAGTTGTTTCAAATTTTATTGTGCAAGTGTATAATTGGCGAGATAAATGATTTGGCCGGTAACCATGGCCGCAGAAGCATCTTTATGTTATTACATTAAATTGCAACTTAAATTTGTAAAGATGTTAATGCTAATCCAAAAGATTTTTTTAATAACGATAAATAAGGTAAAACAAATTGAGATTTGCCAATTATAAACGAACTTCGCTCGAAAACTATAAAAACCTAACTGCAGGAAAATATTTAACAAACAACTTAATTGCAATTTAAAAACACTAAAATTCTTTCAATTATTAAATCCTATGAAGATTCAAGCGACAGAATCTCTTACATATTCAGTTTAGTCATGTGAATGATATTTGGTATTAAATTTTTAATAGAGAAACATGTAAACAAGTTTGAAACTATTTGATAAAAAGTCTTTAAGTATTACGTAAGTCATGTCCAAGCAATGCATATTGTATAGGAAGGCGATTCTCTTCATCGAGTAATATTTTAACATATAACAAGTTTATGATAAGCCTTAGAACATTTATTGCTTTATTATGCGGGAAACAGAATGCGCGCTGCTGTACGTTTCAGTAAAACGCAAGTAATAATAGACCAGTTTTAAAACATATTTCCACCAATTATTATAAAAATGTGTAACCTTCAAAAGCATTTTTTGAAACTTCGCACCGACAAATGAATTTTACTAAAACGTACATTTCACTGCATTCTGTTCGAGCCATTAAACGCGATTGATGGTATTACATTTTTTTAATCTGTAAATCAGGTACCTATTGACAGAAAGTTAATGGTGAAAAATAAATTACAAATTTATATAACAATATAGGTGTTTACCCAACTATTTCGCCCATTATACTATAATAAATTTCCAATGCAGTTTCACACGGTGGCACGGATCCGAGTGGTCTAATTTTTATTGACTGACGCATAAATATGGCTGAATTTTAGCGATGGCCTGGGTTATGTTTACTTTAAAGGCATCGGTTGATTGGAGCTTATTAGCATAAACCTGCGACTTTAGATAACCCCACAAGAAAAAGTCTAGCTGGTCAAGTTGCATGATCTTGGTGGCCAATTCAAATCCCTTCTGCGAAACATAATCATATCCTAAAATCGTTCATGCTGTATGTTCATTGTGGTGTCCGCTATCTGGCTCGTACAGCCGTTTTGCTGGAACCATATGATTTCGCTCATGTAAATATTGTTCAATTTGGGCCAAAGTAAATCAGCGAGAGGCCGAGTTTTTTATGGAATGAACTGTTGCGGGCTCTCCTGCCCACTGTCAAAGACAGCGTCGATTTTTTCGGCCGATCTGCCGTTGCTTTATTAGAGATAAAAATGATGAATTTATTCTCATCAAAATGTCAATATAATTTTTTAATTTATAAATATTTGGTTTTTAATTTTATTGGTTTTTTATCAAGTTTATTAAATCAATTTTATCAAAATAAATAAAATATGCAGAATGGACGGTTTGGGTTAGAAGTCATAGAGTAAATATTGACTGTATATGTATGCCACTGTTATATTCCTGACCAATATTCTACATCTTTATGGTTGCCTTGCAAAGGACTAAATATTTCCACGAGCTTAAAGTCAAAAAAACCGTCCACCAAGCACCAGTAGATTCAATGATTCTGATTCCTAGACGTGTGAAATGTATACCGCTACTTTGTTGAACAAGATTACCAAAATAATATCAATAATTCTCTATAACAGACTCATCCAGTTTGGATCAGGCGCTTCGAAAATAACAATAAGTTAGTTTTATACGTGGTCGATCATGTGTTGGCTTTATATGGTCAAATATGTTGCTTAGAATAATCGCAAAAGAATCAAGAAGGAAGTTCATCAAACTTAATTAAGAAACGTATAAATCTTATTTCTTGAAATTCGCGAACTTGAGGTATAATAGAATTAACTCTTGTCGTAGGGCCAGGGAGACGCACTTGTGGCTTTGTCTTGCTGTCATGGAGATCAGGGTTTCATAAATTCCACAAAGTGATTATAATTTCTTCTTACAAGGTTCTCGTTCACGTGGTATCAAAACGACAGTTTTTGCTAATTGTGGTCAAGTCTTGCTGGACTTGCCAATACAACCAACAAAGAAACTAAATGCAAGTTTTATATCATGGTAAGCTAGAACAATGGTTTGATATTCATTCTGGGAGTTAGACATGGATGAATTGTGTGAATAGGAAGATAAAACCACAACCATTCAATGGACTCTTGGATCCCAATTAAAAGATCTGTGTTTTGCAGACGAAATCTGCTTATTACCACTTACTAGAGCATATATGGACACAAAACTACGTTGGTTTGTCTAAGTATGTATGACAATTTGGACTAAAAATCAACATCGGAAAGACAAAACTTCTCCTATACTAGGTACAATAACACCATGTACTGTCTCAATTGGTAGCGAAGCGAACATATTAATGAAGTAGATAGCTTTTAACACCGTAGAAACTATATAACAAGAGACGGTGATGTTGATGCGAAATGATGTACAGAACTGAATTCAAAAAGCGCGGGTAGCTTACGGTATGCACATAATATAGTTGTGAAACTTGGGAAATGACTAACGCAATCGAGTCACACATCCAAGTTTTTGTCAACAAATGCTAGAGCCGCAAATTAAAAATGGTCAATTCAATTCAATTTAAGTAAAGAGTTAAAGCAATATAAGGAAGAGAAAATGGAGTTGGATAAGACAGTATGCGGCGACCAAGTGATGACATAGCGAAAGCAGCGCTTCAATAGAACCCGTAATGAGCCTGCAGAAGAGGACGACCCAAATCTTCGTGCCATTGAACATTACTACAGGAAGCCAAATCTGAAAGTAAAAATTTAAACGAAGTAAAGGCTAATGGCAAGAAATCGTGTACGTTGGAGGCAATTTGTGGACGAGATGACAAAATATTTATAGAATAATAAAATTATATATTTAATTAAAAACAAGTATAAATATATGAATCTGTTTAATTTTGTATTATAAAAAAATTCCTTAAAACCAGTAATAGTTGATAAAGTCTTATAATAATAACTCCGGTAATTATTGACTAATTTTAATAAATCATCAAAATCGTATATATTTAATTAAAAACTAATATTAATAGATGAATCTTATTTAATTTGACAAATTTCAAAAATCATCAAATTCGTATATATTTAATTAAAAACCAATATAAATAGATAATTCTGATTTAATTTGTATTGTATAAAAAAATACAATTAATGGTTGGTAAAGGGTTAACGGTAATAATTCCGGTAATTATTGACCGATTTTTAAAATTTTACCGGTTTTGGAAAGCTAATAATATAATTTACAATTCTTTTTGTTTTTGATATTATCAAAGTTTTTTTTTAGTTTTTTTTAGAATACGAAAGTTTTAACTACGGAACATAATCTATTTAAACGCTTGGTACTTGAATCTATCTATATCAATAAAACCGGGAATAAATCGTTAAATTTAAAACAGACATCGAAAATTTAAATCCGACATATACAAATTTTGGACCACCCAGCAATAAAAAATATATAATTGAGGATAGGTGTTAAATTTTATAATCTAGTACAACATT
>JANSTW010060367.1:0-11332 GCA_027564275.1 Diadocidia ferruginosa
TCAGCATTTTTCCAAAATCTAAATTTAAGATATTTTTATGGAAAAAATGATTGAATCGGAGTGCCTGCTATAGCAACCGCAATGTTTTGACGCTCTCTATCGATTTTTAATACAATTCGGAGGATTCTAAAATAGTCAGGAAACAGGCAAAACAAAATCGTCACTTATACATCAGCATTTTTCCAAAATCTAAATTTAAGATATTTTTATGGAAAAAATGATTGAATCGGAGTGCCTGCTATAGCAACGCTCTCTATCGACTTCTAATAGAATTCGGATGATTCTAAAATAGTCAGGAAACAGGCAAAACAAAATCGTCACTTATACATCAGTATTTTTTTTCAAAATCTGACAAAATATCGACCCTCTGACTTCTAAATCGAAAAATGACTGCCCTTTTCGTAAAACCCCACCGAATTATGATAGAAAACTCGCACAACACTTTCCCAAAATTTCAAGCAAAAATACCGAAAATTTCTGATTTAAAGTCCGGGGTGCGCGCACGAAAAGTCAAAAGTCGGTATTTTCGATTGAAATTTTGGGAGTGTTTGGAAGTTATCTATCATATAATTCGGTGGGGTTTTACGAAAAGAGTAGAGATTTTTCGATTTAGAACTCAGGGGGTAGCGATACAGAAGATTTTAGTTTTATTTACTCGACATCTTCGGGAATTATAGTTAGTAGGTGGGCTAATAATTGATTTGTGAGTGAAAAGTGGAAAAATTCCCAAAAAATTGTTCTTCTTTTCACATTTTTCGTACATTTTTTTTAAACATTCATATGGGTTCCTACAAAAAAATTACGTGCAGCTTCGTCAGCCGAGCTTTATTGAACTATATTGTAGCGAAGCTCACAGCAAATTTTTTTCACCAGAAAACCATATGATATATGAATGTTTCTTTCACGTAAAATATTTGCTTAGAAAAACCTCAAAAATAGGGACTGAACTCCAGTTAATAAATTAATTGATACATATTCATATTCATCTTTAGCCGTCATACACATTCGTTTGACATCGCCTACTTGGGTAATCTACTGTCATACACATATGAATGACGAGCACGTGCGTGTTAAAATTGCAATAAAAACATTTTCTTTTAATTTTTGATTGTTTTTTTCTTTTATTTTTTGTTTTACTTATTTATTTTTCTAAAAATATAAATGCATATTTTTTTTTTGTTAAATATATAATATTGTTTCTTTTTCTTTTTGCTACTAAAAACTAATAAAACTAACAAAACTGTAATTTTGTTAAAACTTATAAAAGACGAGAAAAAAAAACATTTTCTTTTTTAATTATAGTTTAAGAATTTTTTATTTGATTTGCTTGTCTATACGCTTGTATGAAAATATTTTAATTTTATGTTAAATTGAATAAATAATATATACGTAGGTAGTTAGTCATTTTTTAAAAATAATTTTGGTTATTTTATTAATTTTAAAATATTTTTCTAAATAATTTAACAAATATCTATAACAATAATAATTAATAAGGGACAATATTTTAAATCTATTTATATAGAGTTTCTAAATATATATTTTATTTTGAAGACGACACAAACACATATTTTAACAATATTTTTTATTGTTTTTGCTATTTTTTGTTAATTACATTATTCATGGGATCGGTATACAAAGTGTACCACATGCGTAAAATTTCTATTGTTCTTAAATTAAAATTTAAAAATATTTTTTGTTCTTCTTATATTCTTATATGTGTAAAGGAAGAAATATTGAATGATTATAGTTTTCAGGATTTTCGTATATTTGAAATATCGGGAGTGTAAATATAATTAGCTGCGCGCTGTTATATATTTTTTAAGGTTCAATGATGGACACAAACACATATATTATATGGTGGCTAATTAATAATTGTAATAATTTTGTTCAAATAGAAGAAGTTTTGGAATAAATTATCAATAAGGGTAATACAAAGTTATTGAATTTGAAACTTTAGAATTCCTAAATACATTAAAAACTGCTCTATCTGGTGGTGAAAATAAAAAGTTACAGATATGACGTTCTAGAAGTTTCAAGTTTACAAATAAAATATAAGCAGTCTTACAACAACAATAACTAAAAATTCATGAATTTTGATGAATTCGAAAATATTTGTTAGGTTTTAATTGAAAAATAAAAGAAATAAAATAATCAATTGACTGACACGAATGACACGACGCAACGGAAGAGGATAATGTCAAAGAATAAAAATAAAATACTTAGAAGAATAAATAATACTTAGATGTGCACAAAGAACAGGGTACCGACGATTCACGTATAATAAAATAGAGCAAAGTTTTAGTTCACAATTCGCTCAATTTCTTCAGTACAAAAACCGTAGCGCTGCATGTTTTGTGAGTTAATTTTTTTTTTGTTATTTCACATGCTTTACCCCACATGTTCATCAGGCAATAAAACTGAGCAAAACTATGGTCTATTCGCTATGCTTGGGAACATCGCCATATTTTAGTAGCTGGTTTTTTCGTAGGTTCCAGCTGAAAAATTTATTGCTGACCAATTGTCAGGCGAAAATTTTTATATATTTTTAACGCAGTAATAAAAATCAGCCATATTTCTTAATGGCAAGACTATAAAAGCAGCCATTTTTATTATTTTAACAGATTTCGCTTAATTAACAGGCAAGTTTTTTCTATCAACACAAGTGGCGTAAAAGATGATAATTACATTTTTTGCAAGCTATGGTGTTTTTACACTGGCCATTATTTCTCGGGACATTTTCGTTACGGCGAATTTACTTTTCGGAGAATGGCCGACAAAAAAACATGTATATTAAAAATTGTATTGCATTTTTATAAATTGAGGAGATATAATTACACATTTCTATGTAAATTTTATCTACTTTATATAGACGACGTACCGAATTCATTGTTAATCTAGACTTTAGATAAAAATAGCGAAATCTGTCAAATAATAAAGCGAAAATTGCTAAAATATAATCAAAGAAAAAGAAAAAGGATGATTTTACACTCAATCAAAACTAAAATGTCTTCTTTTTTTACTGATAACTGATGCTAGTACCAAAAGCACACCTAAGTTAGTAGTTTTGTTTTTTCGTAGGAAAAAAATAATAATAAACATGGCTGATTGTCAGGCGAAACTTTTATATATTTGTAAAGCAATAATACTAAAATCAGTCATATTCCATTATGGCAACACTAAAATCTTTTTTCTGTAGTGTAAAATTTGCCGGCTTATATTTTGTAATTTTTCTTTCGCTCTCTTATTTTGACAGATTTTCGTAAATAAACATGTCGCTTAAACCGGCATTACATGTGAATAGTTTGTTCTATTAACACAAGTGGCGTGTAAAGAATGCGATAATTCAATTTTGTTCAAGCTACGATGTTTTTACAAAACGTGTCCATTCTGAATTATTTATATTTATTCTGTGGCTTGGGTTAGGTTAGAAATATAGCTAGCTGAGCCAATTTTTTCTCTCGGAAATTTGCGTCTCTATTATAAATTTGATTCGATTCGTATAAATTCAAGAGATATTATTACATATTTTTTCTTTGTTTCACTTAAATTTACTCTGAGTCCACGTGCCCAAGCACAAATAAGGCAGAAGATTAACTTGGCCGGGTTTTCCCCAAATGCACAATAACTCAAATATACTTTTATTCTTTTTCTTAAGCCGTAGCGATTCCCAAACTGTAAATTTTATTGTATTAACATTCCCACGTTTACGACTTCCAGCTGCTCTACTCTCGCCAGCACGGACAAACCGAAGGTGAAATAATTACATGTTTCTATTTAAATTATATCTAATTTTTAGAGGACGTACCAAATTCATTGATAATATAGACTTGAACGAAAAATGGCGAGATCTGTCAAAATAATAAAGCGAAAATTGCTAAAATATAACCAAAGAAAATAAAAATTCGATCATTTTACAATAAAGCAAACTAAAATAATACACTTTTTTTTAACGACAACGCGAAAATCAGCCATGTTTCTTTTTTCTGTAGTGTACAATTTTCTAGCTTATTTATCTTTGTTTATATTTTATCAATTTTTCCATTAAGTGTCCATTCTGAATTATCTTTTTTATTGTGATAATAGTTTACTTTGAAAATTTCAGTCTGTTATTCGATCTTGTCACAGAACGTTGACCACCGCTAAAGAAAATAACTGAAACTAGTACTTAAAGGACAGAATAAATATAGAGTATTGTTCAGAATGGACACTTAGTGTAAAAAGACCGTAGATTGAAAAAATTGAATTATCATCCTTTACGCCACTTGTGTTGATTGAACAAACTATTTTGTTTAAACGAAAAAAATAATTGCGAAAATCTGTCAAAATAAAAGAGCGAAAAATGACCAAATTTAAAGAAAGGTATTTGAGCGGAAAAATTTTACACTTCCGAAAAAAGATTTTAGTGTTGCCATAAGGAAATATGGCTGATTTTAGTATTACTGCTGTAAAAATATAAAAAAGTTTCGCCTGACAATCAGCCATGTTGATTTTAATTTTTTTTCCGCGGGAATTACGAAAAAACAAGCTACTGACATATGTGTTGAGGTGTTCTACAAGGATCGATACTTGTTGTATCTCTTTTATTTTCGTTATTCATAAATGATTTACCAGATGTTTTGAAATTTACTTTATTTGCAATTACTTTAAAATTTACTACAAATTTTCGCCCGATAACTTGTGCGAATATGTTATTAAGCTAAATTCTGATCTTACTAATGTTTGTCTTGATACTTTTCAAATATAATAATTTAATTCAATAACTAATTAAATAAATATTAAACAAAGTAAATTTGTATGTAATTAGAATTGATTTTCATGATATTTTTTTTACACAATTTCGTGGTAAAAAGGAAAAAATCTATAATAACAGCGAGAATTATATTTTTTTTTTAAATCTCAAAATATAAATACTTAAATACACCAATAATTTCTTGTAAAAATAAATTTATTTTAATTTTTTTTTTAATTTTTAGGCCCCTCTCAACTTATTTAAATTAATTTATAATTAAATAATTCTAATATTTGTGTTTTTTGTTGTTCAAATTTTACAATTTTGCGAGACCATAATACAATATAATTTTTTTCAACATATCTGAACTCTATATGCGCTGGTCACATTGCAGACCACCGCACTCAATATAGTTACTTATTTTTAATCTGCATCTCCGAAACAAAACCAAAAAAAAAATCCAGAAATTATAACCAAATCCAAACAATTTTCTTAGAATATAAATTAAATTAACATACAAATTATTTACAAAATAAATAGTTTCAATTAAATAGATAAAGAGATAAATTAAATAATAATAAGAGATTCGAAACTGTCAACAGAATAAATTAAAAAAGTGTACACATCGGCTACAATAAATAGAAATTATTAAACTAAAATTTACGAATAAAATTAAATTCTATAATGCATTTAGTGAAATGAGTTTGTGGGACAGACTCAGAACTGAATACATTTTACTGGAACAACAACTAGATAACTAATTCTTCTAAATCTTAAGCATTGAAATTATATTATGTAAAATTATATTTGTGTTTGGAGTCGGCCAACGATTTCATGGGATCAGAAGTGGTGGTAGGTTTAACCATGTTTTCCAGATAATCATCAATTCGCCTGTAGCATACTTTTTGCTTGTAGTGGTATTCTTTAAGATATGATTTCAGTGTTTTGGGTAGGCCAAGACTGTTTATACCGTCATAGGTTGTGTGACTGACGGTCGTTGCTCGACATAGCTGCTGCAGCGAAAAGCAAAAGTTACGATTCAATGGCAATGTGAGGGCTGGCTCAAAGAACATAACGCATGCCGGATCTTTGTAGTGCTCCAGTAAACCGGTTACTGTTGTGGCTGTGTAGACACCCGGATCGTGACAATCAAAACTAGAAATAAATAAAGTAATATTTTAGGCAAACTTTTTTTCAATTTGATACAATTTTAAACTAAATGAAAATGAGTAAACGGTTCAAAGTCATTACCACTAAACAAAACCTCTTGACTAATTTTTCGTACTATTTCTCAAATGTGAAATAACCCAAATTTGCGAAAACTAAACTAACCCTGACGAAATTTTAATTTTCAAAACATGCGACCATGAAGACTTGCGAGATTTCCAAAATGGTGTCCTAGGACTTTTAAGAGGTGATTGCTTTCTTTTTTTTCACAAAACAACAAAAATTTGATCATTTTAAAAGTCAGCGCTACAGTCAGTCAGTCCTACAGTCATAATTTCGAAAACTAGGAATTTGATCATTTTAAGTCAGTCCTACAGTCATTATTTCGGAAACCAGTAATTTGATCATTTCAAAAGTCAGTCCCAGTCAGTCAGTCCTACAGTAATTTTTTCGGAAACTGGGAATTTGATCATTTCCAAAGTCAGTCCCACAGTCATCATTTCAGAAACCAGGAATTTGATAAATTCAAAAGTAAGTCCCACAGTCAGTCAGTGTTACATTAAGTTATTGCCACAGGCGTTCAGTCCAACAGTAATCAGTCCCACATTCTTTATTTCGGAAACCATGAATTTGATTATGTAAATGTCAAAGGCCAGTTCCACAGTCATCATTTCGGAAATCAGGAATTTGATCATTTCAAAAGTCATTTCCACAGTCAGTCAGTCACTGTGACATTCATCATATCGGAAACCAGGAATTTGGTCATTTCAGAAGTTAGTTGGGAATGCAATTTTTTATAGAAAGGATATAAATCACAACATTTCCGAAAAATCAGACAAGGACAAAAAAAAACAATATGGATTAAGATTATCTAATGAAACAAAATCTTACCTAAATTTGTGATTAAATTGTTCGATTCTAGCGTGCAATGAACGTCCATATTTTCTAAACGATACGGAAAATAGAAATTCTTCTTGCGCTGAATCACGTAACAAAAATGTGCCTGCAAAATATAAATATGGTTTAGTTTGAATTTTTCAATAAAATCGAGAAATAAAAAACTCCTACCTTCTGGTTTTCCTTCCAATAAACGCTCCGCTTCATATCGATCCATCTTACCCCAATAGAAGGAACAGTTGGTTAGTTTCTTTAAATCTGGCACCAAACAATGCACATAATCAACCTGCGTGGAAAAAAATGTTCAGTAAAAAAACAAATTATTTAATCATTTTTGTTTCGGTCATACCTGCGAATGTATAATACGTGGCGGAGTGTGTTCTTCAGCCGATGAGTTCTGCAGAACATAACGAATTGTGTTATTTTCGCAAACTAAAATAGGACCGGCTTTTGTAGCCACATTATCCGCTGACGCCGCTGATGTTGCAATTGTTTGCAGTTGATGTTGTGCTACCAGTGTCTGTAGTTGTTCTTTATTTATGGATGCGGATATTGTGTCAGCCGATGGAACAAAGCCGGGTGGTGGATCGACACCTTCGACTATTTCGATGGCACGTTGTAGGCGTGCCGTTTCATCACAATCCTCCATTGGATAGTCATCGGGATTGTATTGCGAAATGTCGATAATTGGATGTATTGTTGGAAAGAAATTATTACTATTTTGACTAGTTGATGGATTTTTATCTGCCAGTTTTGATGGTGATTGAGAACTTCGATTTGATCGACAAACACATGGGTCCGCAGATTTATCATTTATCGCTGCTGCTGCCGAAGTAGATGCATTTGTGATAGGAATATTTGGTAGATTTTGTTGATGTTGCTGCTGTTGCTGTATACTTAAATTATTTGATTTTGAACTTATCAATTTAGCACAATTTAATTTAATTCCCCAATTTGATTTTTTACTCTTTTCTTTACTACCGAATGTGTGTTTTACCATCGCCGATTTTTTTCGCTGACAATTTTCCGAGTCACATGATTCTAAAAATAAAAAAATATATAAAACTAAATGCTTTGGCGCCATCTGTTTAACTTAAAATTAAAGCGAAAAAAAAAATAACTTTTGAACATTTTAGTGAGAATTTTTTTTCTTTCAGTGTATATTAATCAATAGGCGCCATCTGACGTTTTCGTTAGAAAGTTATTTGAATCTTTTTACTTTATCAATACCTAAGAATGACAACAAAAAATTAGAAAAGACACTAAGAACAAAAATATGTCCCTTGAACATTTGTTAATTACGCTACAAGTGGCTAAAAAAGGAACTATTAGTATGCTAGGCTTGAGTCTAGTTTATTGGGTGAAATCTGTCAAAATAATGAAGCGAAAATTACTAAAAAGCACGAAAGTTGTACACTATCGTAAAAAAAACATGGCTGATTTTTGCTATGCTCTTTAACCCTCAACTAGCAGGTCCGCCTTAAGGGGAAAAATATTGTTTGCTTGATATAAAACAACTTGTATTCGCTCAAAATTACGTTACTAAAAGTAGAAATTAATTCTATTGATGAACCTTATTTTGTCTGCATATTGTGGATCCCAGGATTGGAAGCAATAGTTTTGATTTATGTAAACACAATTCATGAAGAAGAAATTCGTGTATGAAATCTCAACGTATATTCATGCAATAAATTGTTATCAAAATAAAAATCAAATTTTAACGCAGCGCAGTCATATTTATTGTATCTCACTTTTTTTTCATTTAATATTTAAATTAAATTTTTCGATATTTACATAACAAATAGAAATAATATTTTTACAATATTGAAATGATTATTATTATACTTATTTTCTATTTTATGATTAATATTATTATTATAAGATATACTTATGAACGTGATTATAATAAAACGTGTACATAGGTTCATTCCAGTCTGACGCACAGTAGAACTATTAGAGCTAGCTTATATAAGATCTGTAATGTATTTTATTTTTAGAACGAATAAACTTTCCTTCAAACCTGGAAAATTTTTTACTTTCTTCAGAAATTTACAACTTATAGCTGTTACGCACATAATATAAAGTAAACAAATCATATTTTTCAAATTTCGAGTATATTGTATATAAATTTATGAAAAATAAACTTAAACATTCAATTTAGTTTTTCTTGGACTTGAAAATGTTTAGACTTCTATTATAGCTATATAGTAGTTTTTAAAAGGAAATTAAAGTTAACGTGACAAATCTTTGTAACGCACATAACATACATTTTTAACTAAGTACAACATCAACTTGATTCAACAAGAATTAAAATAGAAATTTATTTGTGTTTTTCTAAGGCAGGGAATATATTTTTCTACACTATAGACTGGAAAGATTGTAAATCGCCTAAAACAATCTTCTAAATTGTCGAGGCAAATATATATCGTCCCCCTCCTCTCTTAGATTCTTCCCAACACTTGATGGTAGTGGGGTCACCCCTGAACAGTTTGTTCAAGGAATTTGCGGTGCTCGGATGCCTCCTTTCGAAGGCTGTTAAGCTATTTAAAGTTTGTATTAAATTAAATTCTGTTTACCAATTTAAAAAAGCAAATTTAGTCATATTATAGGGGCGGGGTTCGAGAAATTTTTTTTTAAAATACAGTTTTTGTACATTTTACTTCTCTACCGGGACTAATTGACTATGGGACTGACTGACCGTGCCCATGCCTGATTGAGAGACTAAAAAAATGAAAATAATTAAATTTATTTAAAAAAATAACAACGATTAAAAACAAATTACAAATTTGAAAAAGGAGGTAGCCTTACCAGGGCTGGAAACCATGGCGATAATTTGAGTGGTACGTTTCGGCGGTACAGACAAAGGTTCGTGGTACTTTATTACGTTGAAATTAATCTATTTAATATTTTTACGCGCTAATATTAAAAGATCTCAAAAAAGTGATTTTCTTAAATTTTGTATCGATTCAGCAATTCTGAAACTCTAAGAATGAAAGTTAGTTTAATTTTTTTTTCATTTGAATGTCTGAAAAATTGATTAATTTTGATTTTTATCAATTCTAAATTTATTCTCTTCAAACAGTCAGAAGTTAGTAAATTGTCTAAGTTTTTTTTTTTATATTTTTACATGCTTTCTTACTTGAGCTGTTTTTTTTATTCAGAATTAAAAATCAAAATTTAACAAAAAGTTATCTAGGTGAAATGAAAAACCAAAGTTGAAGTGCCCTAATATCTTAGGAATTATAAAATAAATTAAAAAAAAAAACGAAATCGCTTGAACAAAAATTCACGAATAAAAAAAAAATCTGTGGAACAGGGACCGCGTTTAATTTACACATTTCATGGTATTTAAAATAAATTTTTACGGTTCGGGGTACAGTCTGGTTTTTTTTTAAATAAAGGCGTTACATACTTTAGGGTACGGTATGAAACGTTCCAGCGTTCCATGGTTTCCAGCCAGGTCAGGATAAAGAATAAAGTTTGTCGAAACAATTTAATTTATTTTATTTTTTAAGCCATTTGATGACCTTTGTCTGGAATGAACCTATTATACATATTCCATATCAAAATAATATGTACAACAAAATGTTTAGTCATAGAGGTAACCAAAATACAAATATTATTATGTTGTTGCATATTATTATTATTGTTATTATTCAATAAGAATGAATAATATTTATTATTTATGAGTCAGAGCATTGACTTCTTCTATATGAATCTAAAAGGTATTGCTTCTTAAATCAATGCGTTATATAATTTCATATTTATATTCAATTTTGAATCTTATTTGTATAGTTATAAGCTTGAAATTGATATTTATATTACAATAAAAAAGAAGTACACTATTAATCAATGATTCAAGCCAACAAGCCAACAATCATTAATATTATTATTGACAATATTACATTGTCACATGATTTTTTTTTATTTCAATAGAATATTATTTACAGCGGAAGTTGTGAAAAAAAAACATGATCGCGTAGATGAAAATATTAAAATAAATTAATATATTGGAATATAATTACATTGCACGATGACCACACGGTTATTAAATGTTTAGATAAATTTTAATTACAAAATTCGATAAAATTTTAATTTTAAACTAAAAAGTTTATCTCAATTTCATGTGATGGCGTTAATTTAAAATATGTTATATACAAAGTTGTACCAAGGCTGACGAAGTTAATGAACAGAAACCATTGTATTTAAGTTAATTCATCATATAAAGTTTAATATTAACATAAATATAAACACAGCAGTATGTTCTTCTTTCTCTTAATGTAATTTTGGAATATTTGAATTGAAGAGATTTGCATCACTTTTGCTTGCCTATATATAAGGATGGATGGTAGCAGCAGCCAAAAATATTTATTTTAATATTAAAAACGGCTATTTTTGGAAAATATTGAAATGTACATTTGTGCGATGGCTTATAAAATAATAAACATGTCAAAAATTCAATGACTAAGCGCGCTCTCACAATCACAGCTTTCGTTTTTCAGTTTTCAGTTTTCATTTAATATCATAGTACACTTCTGT
>JANSTW010060378.1:0-11332 GCA_027564275.1 Diadocidia ferruginosa
ACAATAATTATTAATAATAATTATTAATTATAACGATTTTACTAATAAAAAATGTATAGCGACTTATGGAAAATAATAACTTTAAATCGATTTTCTGTAAAATCAACTTTTGGACGTTACAATCTTTTTCCAGGGACGCACTGATATACACAAATGCAAGATCCAAGGGGGTCCCCAAACTTTTAAATTTTCGTGTTTTACGATATTTTATTTCAACAAATTTCGCTGCGCGGCTAAAATTATTTAAAAAATAAATATTTAAAAAAATATATAATATAATTAATTTATAAAGAAATGTATCAAAATCATTTATAAAAGAAAAATAATTAATTACGAAAAAATTAGCAATTATAATTAAGACAACAATAGGGACATTGACATTATACCGGGAAATGTTTTATATTAGCAGTTAATACGTGATGGTATTAATATAATATATGTACATCGTTCTTATCATTTATTTTATAAAGAATAGATTATTATAAAACCCACCTAGTACTTATATAATAATATAACAAAACATTATATTTTATTACAAGAAAATTATTATATGCAGAACTTCTAAGCTGCAATTCTAAATAAATTGATTTAATATAAAGGTTTTAGGATGTTATTATTCTGCATAATATATAAACTGTAGTATAATTCTAGTTTACTTAGCACGTCGCACTTATAATATAGTGTAATTATTTTCAATTTTCTTTTAACAACTTTGTCTACAATACGTCCGTTTAAAAAGTGTATAGGAAAATCTCTTTCTCACTATGTACCAAGATTACATTTCAAATATCTAGTTACTATGTAAAATAAAATCGACAAGTAAAATATCTAAAAATATTGTATGAGGCAAACAAATGGAGATTATTTTTGAAAAGTGGATTTTATTTCGCTTGTATCCAAGAAAACGAAGTGATTGCGCAAACCAAACGTAGCTATATAAATTATATAGCTTCTATAACTTGGTATATTGTAGAAAAATATTACAAACTGCGATATACGAAAACAGGAAAAGTTCACTTTTATATACTCAAATAGAATGCGATATATATACGAAAAGTGGTGGTAAAACGTAACATGCCGCTTACTAACTTCAGTCTTTCCGTGAGTGCCGCTCTGTTAGCACCAGAATTATTTGGACACAATTTTTTTAATTCGTGTATCTCAGAAACGTGTATTTTTAAAGTTCAACTGATTTTTTTGATAGTTTAAATTTGAAAAACGCACAAATTTACCTTTCACTAATATTGTGGTGTTCTTTTATATGCTATACAAAAATATACTAGTTAGGCTATATATACAGTGGATTATATTTAATTGATTCTAAAAATAAACATGTTTTTTAATGAGTAACTAATTACGATTACTAACGAAAAAGTGATTAATTGAAAATAGTTGTTTATAAAATTGACAAAGCTTTATTGTACAACGTGTACACATACAAAATACAGAGTGCATACATTCCGCTGGTGATGATTCATTCATTGTAATTTTATGAAATTATTTTTCAAATCAAAATTACGCGCGCGAGATAAAAAGTGTTGACTATATATTATATTGGTATAATTTATATTTGAAAAAAATAAATTAATTTTTCTATTATTTCATTTAATATTTTGTAGTTGAATGAGAAAAAGTGAATAAATTATACAGAGAAAAAAATTAGTGAAGAAAGCAAAACGACCGTTACATAAATAATAACGCGAAAAGAATTACCAGTCAGACACACAACACATAACTTATTCAAAATGGAATTGGGAAACTTTTTTAATAAATTTAACTACATATTAGTTGTATGTGCTATCACACTTATCACAACAGGTGAATATATTTTTGTACTATTTATTTTGAAAAAAAAATAAGGAAAAAATTGGTTTTCAAACAGCTATATAAATGTATAGGTGCAGGTGTATTTCGAAATATTATTTATTTAAGAAAATATTGGTAATAAAGGTATATTATATACCTATCTAAGAACGACATAGTAAATTTTTTTGTTATCTTATCTTTATTTTTAGAAGTAACATACAAATCTTACATATATATTATATACACTACTTATATAAGACGTATCTGGTATATTGCTTTACTAAACCTTTATCATAATCTATACCTGTACCTGTATTTATAACTAATAAAAATGTATATTAAGAGAAAGATTTTTATTGCATTTAAAAAATATTGAAATATTTATTACTTTATTGTATTTAGAAAAAATCTTTAAATGTGATCTTCAGGGACCTGCTGAAAAATTTCAAACGTATTATAGTTACTGGCTATATCGATGTTGTAAAATTTTCAGAGATTTTTCTTGCATTGTAAAATGTTCAGATATATTTATTATTAATAATAATAATATTTTACAATTAATTAATTTATTGTAAATACTTGAAAAAAAATCACTTATAATTATGAAGAAAATGGTTGATTTACCATAAAAAAGATAACATTATTGAATAGAATATTTGCGAATATTTTGACAAAACAAAACCAAAAAAATGGTTCAACAACTTCTTTGAATCGGGGCCGTATGCTTAAAAATTTAAATTTCTTGGAATTGTGCCTATATATACCTGTCTATAAAAAAACATGACTGCGTGTAACATAAAATGTAACCGAAAATTATATGCAAAAAACGTACAAATGTTTGTTCTTCGTAACTTGTTTTGAATGTTGTAAAAAATATTTGTTTTATAAATTTAAATATAAATGATAAAGAAGAGGTTAGTTTGGCAACTAAACTCGCCAAGCTTGAAAATTTTGAATAAAAAATAATTTAAATTAGTTATAACAAAGTTTTTTTTAATTTTCTAATGATTAAATATTTCTGAAAATATAATTGCCTAGAAATATGTAACGTTCTTATTGACTTACACAAATCACAAAATAAAATAAATATTTCAATTAATTAATTATGTTATGTGTTATTTTTGTGTCATATTTTATAGTTTTTAGAAGCAATTTTAGTATTACTCTCTGAACTTTTTAGTATACCAACTTAGCTCATCGTTTGTTTGTTTATATGATTAAACGTTCTAAACTATCGATTAAAAGCGTTTTTTAAAGCTTCTGCCGATGCTAATTATATTTCAGCCACTACAATGTTTTTATTGACAAATGTGGCTGTAAATATATTTTTATTTCTGGTGTTTTTTATGAAATCGTTTTGTTTTGTTTTTTTTTTTATAAAAAATACCCGAAATAAAAATATAATGACAGCCACTACAGTTTTGTCAACAAAAACATTGTTGTGGTTGGAATATAACTTGCAGCAACAGAACTATAGATTGCAATCCCGGGATTTAGTGTAATTTTGCAATCCCGAAATCCCGGAATTTACACCACAGAAATCCCGGGATTTCAGGATTTTATTTTTATTTTTTTAAGCAATAAAAACATACAAAATTGGCAATTATATTATGAATTTTCTTCATTCTGCGCTTAAATAAAAAAATGTTTTTTTACACTGGTCAACACTAATAAAATTACTAAGCTTTTGTTAATCGTTTTTGGTTAAATAAAGAGTGCGGATTAGAAAACAATACTAGTTTTTTTAGCAGCTCAAGTTTTTCAAATTTAAAATGTATGGACATTTTCTAAATTCTTACAAAAAAATATTGTTTTACATAATAATTAAAAATAAGTGTTAGAGTTAATTAACTTTTAATTAATAAAATGTTTTTCTCAATAATTCTATTCTTGTGACGTGGTAGTGGCGTATCAAACTTCAATTTCTTTAAATTTCGTCGTAATAAGAAAAGTAATGGTGATTTTACGCCATTTTGAAATTTAAAAAATATAAATTTGATTAAAAAAAATTGTTTTTATTTTACGGTAGTGATAAAAAGTTTGTCAGCGTACTTGATGATATTTATTTCTATTGAAATTTTACTATATTTTGTATAAATATAAATTTCAAAAATTATTTTCATTATAACAATTTTTTTTTAATTTAATATCTATTATTTAAATGGCGGATTGAACATATCTTAAAAACTAGAGCGGCCTAAAAAAATTGTTGACGTTTTCGACTTCAACGACCACTCAAATTACACTAAAACAGTTTGATTTATTCCATAAAATTAAAAAAAGTGTAACTTTGTTGACCAGCGGTATTTATTATAACAAACACGTAAAACGCTTGCAAATTTCGAAGTCGTCTGGTAGATGAAACGATTTAAAACTTATTTTTTAAGAATATTCAATTTCGGGTATATTTTTCTATACAAATTTATATATATTTAACACATTTTATTAATCCCGGGATTCGCCGGGATTGAACAATTTGAATCCCGAATTCCGGGATTGAAAATTTTCGGGATTATTGCAATCAATGAAGAATATTATAAGAAAATCGAAAATTAGCACTAAAATAAAACAATCAACTGATATTTAAACTTTGCTATTAAAAAGACTACTTAATTAGTATAAAATCAATCAAAATTATCAAATTATCAAATAATAATTATTATTAGTGTTTTTTTTGCTGAGAATAAGGTCCAGGTGCGATCGGTCCTATGAATGTATTTTTGAGAGAAACATATTTTTGTAATGCTTTACACTGAGCACTTCAATTTTTATTCCTATGTCATAACAACTTACAAATGTTTTTTTCCTTCTAATATAATAGACAAGATGCAGTTTTCATTCTCGTGCGGTTCAAACTGTACATGATATCAAGGTAAATTTCATCTAATTTTTTGATAAAATTATTACCAATAGCAATTTTTATGATACGTATACCTGTTCGTGAAGCCACTGAATTAGAAAATTTATTAAAATGTCAGGACTTTATTTATTTTTTTTATTTTTTGAAGGATATATTTTTTCATATTTTTTTATGTTGATATATATTAAAGTCAATATTTCAAAAAACTTCAACGACCGGCATAAAAGCAAAGTGTTGTATGTTGTCAATTTGTAAAAAGCAATGTAAGAAAATTGCTGGAAGCGTTTTGTGGCGTTTATATGATCTGTATAAGTCTAAAAGGTGTTTTATTACGTTAAAACGAATTAAAACATGTTTGCGCAATATAATTAATAATTAATGCTATAGCAGTTTAATCGATATCTTAAGTAAACAATTGAAAATCTCCTCGTTCATTATTGATTTAATTGTAACATTAACAAACATAACTGGATTTTTTTTTAATATTTTGGGCCTCAAGCTTTTCAAGTATCACGAGCCGCCACTGCTAAAATATTGTATTCAATAAAAATTATTCATAAGGATTAATAATATATATCGTCTAATGATAGGAAAGATATTCGAAGTTATATTTATATAATTTCTAAAATGTTAGTTAAGAAACCAATTTTTTTTTTAATTTTCTGTGCAACGTTGTTATGCAAAAGTTCAAAAAATGTATTCAATCGACTCCACTTAACTAACTTTCCACAAAAAATGTTTTACTTTAAAAACAGTAGCTTTAAAAATCATTGATTTTTTACAGCTTATTTTCTCTCTGTGTACTCTAAGACACATCTTACTGTATATTGTATATATATATGCATGAGTTATCGACTTTAAAATGTACTTTTAGAATTTTTGTTTTCTATAAAAACAAAATGACTCAAAATTGAATCGAAGATGAATTTTAATTATTTATACAATGTTTATTCAATTTTTTGTTTGAATAAATAAAACATCAGATATTTGTATATAATTATTTATTCTTATATAAATTCAATATAATATATGTCATTGTTAAATCGCATTATTACGTTTTATTTTTATATATTGAAGAGTATCAATATATGATCTGTGGTTTTGTGATTCACTTTAAAATCGATAAATTGGGGCAAATTAGAGTAAATTTTAAATTATAATATTTAATTTTTTGATGTACATTAAAATGCATATTTGTTTTATTCATTTTAAGTACACAACTGCAAATATTAATGTCAGCATTTAACTTTTTATGTTGTGAATTTTATTTAAAAATATGGGTTTTACAGCCATGTTCAATATTGTTTTATTTAATTCATTAAACTCTTTAGCGAGCACACAAACTTTGTATGGCTTCCGCTGTACAACACCTCATTTGAGAGAATTTCGATTATTATATGTATATCTAAGGTCCATGAATTTGTTAGTTAATACTTTGGAAGAATATATAGACACATTACAAGAATCTATTATAATATAAAAGTTGAAATATATCTATTTAATAGATCTTTTAATTTTTTATGAACAATTTATTACATAAAATGTTAAACCAAGATACTATTATATGTTGAACCATTAGAGAGAAAACCGACTAACTATATCCCATATGAATTTATTGCGCTTTAACATTTTATTTTCTCTAAAACCATCAGGATCAGGCTTACATATAATATGTACGTACAACTCATATATATGTATGTTCGAAAAACATGAGGTCTAATGGGAAATAACAATATGATCGTTTATAGGTTAAATTTAAAAACAAATAATTTAAAATAAAATGCACATTCATATAATATATGTATATATATAGAAAAGATAAAACCTTCTGAGGATTACTTTTTTGTGTATTTGGAAAATTTTTGGGTAACTCTATGGCAAAGCTAGGATTGTCTATATATACTAGATACAGTCTGCAAAAACTATATGTTATATAATACAGATTTAGTCTGCATTTTGTAGAATATAATAAATGTATATACTATATATACCCAAAAAGCTATGTTCTGAGTAAGTGTTATCCTCTACAATGCTAAACATATATATTACCTTTCGAAAACATAAGGTAAACACCAAATATATATAAAGATATTTTAAATAAATATTTTTCATTTTATATACCAAAAATATATACGTAATATATTTTCCATTGTATATAAAAAAAACATTCTTATTTATTTTGAATACATGTATACAGTTATATATACGAATTTAAGCATTTAAAATCCAAAACAATTTTATTAAATAAAATACAATATTTTTGTTAGTTTGTGGAACATAATAATATTTATAATAAAATACAAGTTTAATAAAATAAAAACTTTCACACAACAAAATGGTATATGAAATAAAATGCATTTATATAGTTTTAAATACAAATAGAATGTAAACTTGCAAATAATATTTTATAAATTGTCAATTTAGAATGTATATTACAATATTACCTATATATAGTATGGTATGTACAATAATAAGTGGAATGTAATTTCGGAAAAATAAATATATTTATTTATATATATAATTTTATTTAGAGAACAACAGAAACTGCAAAAACGGATGTAATATTTTTACCATAATTATTTGTTCTCATGAACGAACATTTTAAATTGTATTTCTATATTTCCTTTAATTATACCGCACACGGTAAACTAGTAAATTATTATGCTATATGTTATAAATATTTACAGCACATAATTATGCATAAATGAAAATAATTAGTTAATTAAATTGAAAATATGGTTTTGCCAGGATTTAATAAAATCCTAATTATCAACCATATACATATATACCTATACGTATTTTATTTAAATAAATTAAATTTTAATTTTAATATAGTAAACATATTTATAGGTAAATATTTAATATGTTTATTTGTGTACCTATGCGCAATTTGTAATACATAAATCAAATATAGTATTTTACATAAAATGTTTCATCATATATAATATATAGTCTCTTTACACAAATATTTCATTTGATTTTAGTCATTGACTATATAGTGCACCACCCAATTATATATAAATTATGGTCAATCAGTCAAATTTTTGTTAATCATTTAGTATATAATATATTAAAAATAAATAATCCTTTTATTTGCATTTATATATAATTTAATAAATAACTATACGTTCGTATATATTAACTACGTTTAAACAATTTTATTTATGTTAAAGCCATCAGTGTCAATAATTAAATTAAATCTGTACAAAGGACACACAATACTGGATCAAATTATCGATTAAATAATTTAAAAAATTTAAATAATTGATTTTGCGTTATAAATTATATATTTTTATTTTAATATAAAATTTAATTTTTATTTTAATAGCAAGCACCAATGGTCGTCTTTGATTAATATGTTACGCATTAATATACATAATATGTATTGTATATTAATGTAACATATTGGTCAAAGACGACCATTGGTGCTTGCTATTCAAATTTAATTGAATATTAAAATAATATAATAAAAGTATAATTATATAAATATAATTCTTTTTGTGATATGTAAAAACGTAGTGTCATTCATTAAACGTATACAATATATAAATTTAATTTTCACCAAAAAATTACCTCAACTAAAAATTTTACAACGAAATTTCGTCAAAACAATTTTGTATGCTTATATTGACTTTAAATCTGCTGAACCTGATGGTATTTTTCCAGCAATGCTCCAACACACCAAAGAAATCGTCATCCCCTGGCTCTTATTGCTTTATAGGGGAAGTCTCAGGATGGGACATGTACCACTGGTATGGAGACAAGCTAAAATTATTTTTATTCCAAAAGTCCTTAGTGCATCCATCCTTAAATCTTATTAAGAAAAACATTCAAACGCACTTCATGCGTATTGCTGACATGAGATGGAAAAACTCCATAGACCTGGCCATATTACAACAAAAAAAGAACGGATGCCCTTGTGGAGTTGTCTCGTGCGGACATCTCCAGACTGGTAGCGGTAATTTCTGGTCATTGGGCCAGAAAACTTCTTGTAGAGAAGAGACAACATTTGATTGCAATTTCTAGATTTCTGTTCAAATCAACAACTTATCCGATTTTTCATAAGTTTTATTGAAATTAGATAAATTTTTTTGTAATTTAATTGCGTCCTCGAAAAATTTTACCTGACATATTTAATTCTATCTTTAACTACCATATATAAACACTTTACTATAAATACAAAACTCTAATCCCTGAAAAGCAATTTTTTTTTGTAGAAAATTGCAAAGCTCTTTTATCCTTTTTAGTAAAAAAAAAATAGGATTTTTTTTCTCTTATACATTGTATAGTATTTTTGTGCACCTATACATAAAATGCATTAATAAAAACGCACATATACAATGTTGTAGGTATATTTTATGTTTGATCCTAAATCCTAAATACATTTTTTTTAATATAATAATATATAGAAGGAACGCAGCATCAAATTACCATCAAATCAATATAATGTATATAGGACGCTTGTAAATATTTTCCAATACACATCCTTCACAAATAAAGAGAAAATTTATTTGGAAATTGTAAAGGACCGTATAGGTTTTTTGCCCATTATTTTTTTTTTTAGTTTTTTTCGTCTACCTGACCTAACCCACCAAGAGCAATTCATATGTTTTAAAATGTTAAAATGCATCTAACTATACATAAACTTCAAATTACAATGTTTCGTTTCTAGTTAGTTTTTTCTTCTAAAAATATTAAACTTTATACAAAAATTCGTCACGTGCAATAATGCACTATGGTGTTCAATGTTATATAGGATGTGCTACGTTGAATGTATTTGAAAAGATTTTTTTTTTCAAACCTGCAAACAACTTAAAATTTCAAAAAAGATATAAAAAAAATGTAAGATTTTGTGCATGTGTAGGCTAGCTTATATAGTAATTTGATTCTTATATGTTCACTAGTCAAATAGAAAAGACCTTGAATTTTATCTATTTATATTTTTTATTCTGTTGTACTATTCCATCATAATATGATAAACGAAACATATGTGTATTTGAAATCAAAATAAAATGAAAAAAAAAATTAAGGAAAAATAGTATATACAAAAGCTATAGTGAATCCTTTGTTAGTTTGTTATATTCACTTTATGCACCCAACACTAATCCTTTTTCTTCTAACATCTACAATACAAATACATGCTATCTACTTTGCATATTTTCAAATAAAACTAACATTTCACATGCGAAAATTGAGAATAAAAGTTAGATTTAATACCTAACTAACCCGAATTCGCTTAACGTCATCATATGAGGACACATCCTATAACGCACCTAAATCGAGGACTAGCGTCGTTTAGATATTTGCAAATGAAGCTAACATTTTGAACGCGAAAATTAGAAATAACCACTACATTTAATTTTTTTTTAACCCGAATCCGCATAACGTCATCATATGAGGACACATCCTATAACGCACCTAAATCGAGGGCTTGTCGTTTGAATATTTAAAAATAAAGCTAACGTTTTGAATGCAAAAATTAGGAATAACCTTTACATTTCAATTACTTTTACTTATTTAACCCAAATCAGCTCTAACGTCATCATATGAGGCCACTTGTAATGTAACGCATCTGAAACGAATATGCTTCAACAATTTTGTTGATCTTCTGTACACAAGTTTTTTTTTATCAAATGCTTCTATAAGATTCACAATCACAATATATCTCCAATTTTTGCTTTATGTTTATGTTGAAATAAAGTTTTGCTCGAACTAATTTTCTTCATTCGTTAAACAAGATGATGAATATCCATTATCCAACCAAATTTTCTAAAATTTACATAGTGAAGCTTCCAAATCCAAATGTATATATGCATATTTGTGATAGTATATGATAATTCAATGATTTTATAGGACCTCCTGAAACAATCCATCCCAACCATGTATTTTGAATTGTTATTTTTCAGGCCCATACTTATGATACCATCCAATAATAAATGGACGCATAAGTGTAATACAATAACAGATCGCTTTCTGATTGATTCGTAAAAACGGGCCTCATAATAACAAAAAAGATTCATTTTTCGACTGAACTTTGATCAATGCAGTATAGCTAATAACACTTTTTTTAGTTTGATAAAGTTATTGAACAAGACAACTATTCACAATTTTACCATTGATGATTTATTTTCCAAAAATATTTCGTTTAAATTTTAATATTTCCTGACTATTCAATGACGGAGAGTGTTTTATGTTTCAAGTTGCATATCAACAGTTAAGAACAAAAAATTCTCCCATCATCCATTTTGGTCAATTTTGAGTAAAGTTTTGTTGTATTTTTTATGGGCTATCGATTGAACGAAGCGCCAAAAATATATTTTAGTACATAATTTTTGACATTTAGAAGATCTCCTACCCTATTAAGTACTTACCAAAACAGACATTTAACCGTTGATATACGACCATGAACACTCGATGGGCACTCTCAACTTGTCTGTTGTAAAATAATTAAAACATCTTGGATTTAAAATTTAGGCACACGCTAATCGGTCAACGAAAAGTCGAAAAGAGAATCATCATCGTATCCGTGCTATAAAGCAAGAGAACATAGGGACCATTTTACCATTTTTTCTATCTGATACCATGGTTTCGAAACCACTGTCACACCAGCCGGCAATTCTACTGGACTTCGTGCAACCTCTTCGGATGGCTTGTTTAACAGCTCTT
>JANSTW010060389.1:0-11331 GCA_027564275.1 Diadocidia ferruginosa
GTCTATTTTCAATCAAAGAATTGTGCTCAAAGTAAAAAAATGTCTTAATGGTGACAATAATTGGTCGGTTTACCCTAAATTGCAAAAGCTTTTTTCAAAGCTCATAATCTTAACTCTATATTATAGAATATAGAACAACGTACAATATTAATTGATGCGGGTATTTCTATTTTCTATACAAAACTAGAGACGCGAGAGACCTGCACTTTTATTCACAATATTTTTCTTCTATAGAAAATTTCTTTCATTTATTATGCGAACTCATCAGATTACATTATTCTATATATGCGACATGTTACCTTGTAAATTGTAACAATATTATTTTATAATTTAAAACTTGATTATTTTTTAAGAGTTACAATAATAAAATTTACTTCTTAGTATATAGAGTCGAGCTGTTAGAATTTATAATATAGTTGTCTTAATTCCGTCTTTAGAATGTCAAGCGAGTGGTTAGAATTAGAATAATATTAGAATATATTTCTATATTTAAAAATTATAGTGTCAAAATATAAACAGAAATTAACTGATTTGTTCATTCAAAAGTGAACGAACGTAGTGACAAAATTATGGTGGTTATAAATAAACGACTTTTGCCCATAAAGGCTCACTATTTCTTTTTTATGGCTGGTAAAAATTATTATTATTTTTTTTTAATATTAACTATATTATTAATTATTATAATGAATTTTTTTTTGTAGCAATGGGTCCAATTTTACCACAAATAACAGTTTATGGCAAACAATTGGGAATATCAGTCAATGTTATGGGCTTAGTCACATCGGTTTTACCGATTTGCTACTTTATTGCAAAGCCATTAGTTGGATTTTTGATTGATTATTTTCGAGTAAGTTTTATTTATAGTTGAAAATTTATATATACTGCTGTTTTTATAAAATATGCATTGATCAAACACAAGCCAAATACAATACCGAATTTCCAAATTTTACTTATAAAAATGCACGTACAAAATGTACGTATATTTGGCGATTTTCTTTCGTGCAGACCTATTTTCATGATGCACAAAACTTTTTTATGTATACACATTTTTCATTACATATGCTGCTTATAAAATGTTAAACAGATATGTGGCAAGTTTAAAATAAATTATTTAAAATTTATTATTTTTTAAATTTTATGTGATATAATATATAATATATAGGATGAAAATTACGAGTTTTTGTACACTTTTGGAAGTGATGTTTTTTTAAATTATGAAAATATTTCAAATCTTAATTTTTGTCAGATAACCCAGTGAATATCCTATAAATCTACAAAATTTCGTTTTAATCGGATAAATACTACTTTGATATCAACACTGCACGTGATTCGACGATTTTGAACACCTTGTAACTTGAGAACCACAAATTACAAAAAAAAATGTTTTTTAATGAGTACATAGGATTAAAATTAAAAAAACATAACAAATAAAACGTTACTTCCAAAAGTGTGCGAAAACATGTAATTTTCATCATCTTTTTTACACAATTTTTCAACTTTGGACGTTCGAAGAACCTAATTCGTATGCTAAAAATAAAATTATCGTTTTTATACAGAATTTAATTAACTACCTAAATATTTTAAAATTGGATAACACACAAAAATGGTATAGTGTTTCGAAAAATGTCCTACAAAAAACAAGATGGCGGCGGTTTTTGGGCCAAAAACTGATGTTCCGGGATCGGGATTTTCGGGAGTATTTGATAAAAATATACTAAAAGTCTCATCTTGTAGAAAATAATTAAGCCAAAACACACTTATTGACTGGTGTATCAAGGATCGCATGTACTTTTCAACCATATTTCTGTCTTTTTACAAAACAAATCCTATTTAAATCCAAAAATTGAAAATATTCTTTTTGTATTTTAGAAATTAAGAAAAATAATTTTTATGTTAATCATTGTGCTGATGACACTTTCATTTGCTGGATTCTATTTTGTGCCAATGCCCGCCCAACACCGTGTACCACAAGCGAGCAGTCATAAATTTTTGCAAAACAAATTTAAAGAATGTAACGATTCTCAGGTACTTAATTATCTACGGCTATTATATAAGTTCGAATGGATTTAATTCCAACTTTTCAAGATTTAGCGATTTTTATTGAAAAAAAAAACAGATTTCAGTATATACAGATCCTGCGATGATGTCGCTTTAAATTAGACGAAACGTCAAATAAAGTTATTTAAATCATAATTCTTTGAATAATTTTTGAATTAATGTGAGACCGTTAAGGCGTTAAGCTTGAAAAGTATGAAATTAATTTATCCATAAGAAGATAAATTATTTTATTTAATCTTTAATTTGTGATTATTTCAATAATTTATAAATTTCTCTTATAAAAGTAATTCTCGTGGCGATTATAAGTATATATTATGCCTTTGAATATAAGTTTTAGCTACAATTTATATAATTCTCTGCTATGCTACTAATTTAAAAAATATATAATATTAATTTTTTCTGTAAAGATAAACTACCCTGACCTATTGTGTTCCACCTACAAAGCAGTTAATTGTAAAACTTTGATTAGAAACCATAATCGAAGATCTGAAATAAAGAATTACACCGGATATCTCACCATCATCACACCTGATCCAGATGCCCGATTAGATTACTCGAATTCAGAATATGTTCACACATATGAGACTTATAGAATAAATTATGATTTATGTGTAACCGACTTGTCGTCAATATTTAGCAACGACAGTTATGTCCATAGGTACGTTAGTTATGAGGTTTCATGTGAAACAAATGGTGAACCAGACAATTGTGTAATTGGCACAATTACATTTTGGTCATTTATTTCACTTTTGTGTCTCGGAGTGATCGGCTTTAATGTGGGCAATTGTGTAAGCGATGCAATCTGTTTTGATATGTTGGGTAAAATATTGTAGATTTATTTTCGGGATCATTAATAAATTTGTTTTCCATAGGAGAGCAAAATATGAACTATGGCGCCCAACGAGTATGGGGAACTGTCGGTTTTGGTATGTCCGCTTTAATAGGCGGCATTGTGGGACATTCATACAAAATTGATACAATGCAATACATTGTACCAGCAATATTCGTAATGGTGGCATTCAGTGCCTTTGACGTATTTACAATAAGTTGGTTGAAATTACCCCAGCTTTCATCGTCCACATCAATTTTAACGGATGTGAAGAAATTATTACGACAAAAATCGATAATAATTTTTCTAATATTTGCAACTGTAGTCGGAATTATGGATTCATTTATTATGTACTATATGTTTTGGCATTTGGAAGAGGTGGCCATTGGCTACGAATCATCAACTATTAAACTGATTGAGGGTTGCGTTGTAGCAGCCGAATGTTTGGGTGGTGAAATTCTATTTTTTCTAATTTCTGGAACAATTTTAAAACGAATCGGTTATGTGAATTGTTTGAGTGTTTGCTTCATAATGTATGCGATTCGATTGGGACTTTTATCATTTTTGGACAATCCTTGGTATTTTGTTGTTGTCGAACTATTTATGCAAGGACCAACCTATGCACTGTGTTACACTTGTATTGTTGCTTATGCATCGGCAATTTCGCCGGCCGGTACAACTGGTACAGTACAAGGTTTGGTAGCCGGTATGGATGATGGTTTAGGTAAGACGTAAAGTTGGAATTAGACGTTGACTTTTTCAATTTATCCAGAAAAAAGGAAAGAGATGGAGAATATAAGATATACAAAAATGTGTACACTCGAATGGAATAAAACAAAGACATGAAAGTCTCTAGTGAAAAAAATCGTTGTCCATAAAAAAGTCTTCGCACTTAGACTTTTTGCTATAAAGCTATCTCTTTCTTTTTTTCTTGATGACTTGTAAAAATTCAACGTCTATCTCCACCTTAAGAGTAAAGCATGTTTGTCAACACTGTATACATATTGTACGTATCCTAACACATTTTTATAGATGCTATGATTTTAAACATCTCTAGATAGCCTCTTTAAAAACAATCCCCTTTTAATCAAAAACAACATGGGCTTAACAAAAATTTTAAACAATTTTTTTTTAGGTTTTGCCATTGGTTCATTAGTTGGTGGTCAACTATATCAACGATTTGGTGGTGCCAAAAGTTTTCAAATATTTTCAATATGTGCCATTATTGTCGCCCTTTTGCACGTTCTAATTACAATGATCAGTCAAACTACGGAAAAGTTAAATGTAACAGACGTTGAGAAAAAGGCGGATTTGTCAAAATGTCGGTCTTCACAACAAAATTTATATAAAAGAAGAATTTCGTTCTAGAAATTATATTTCAGACTTTTTAAGAAAATTAATAAATTTTTTAAAATATTTTAAAATTTGTTTAGCTTAACATTTTTATATTTTAATCTTTTTAGATATTTTTATATTCTTGAATTCGATAAAAAAAATCTTAAATTTTCAATCAATTTTCAGCAATAATTTAGATGTGTAAAATATATTATATCCGGTCAAAATATTAAATATATGGCACATCACATACAATACAATAATTCCTTGGGGATTTTTCCCAAATGAAAAAGTTTTTTTTTGTTTTAATAGAATTTTTTTTATTAAATTTCCCAAGGTATTATATAGGATATATATAGCAACAACTTTCGATTGTTGACCTACAACTGGATCAAAGGAAAAAAATATACATCGCTATACATACTCATATTATATTTATTTCGTAATTTTGTCATCTTTAATCAAAAGGAATGAAAGTCAAAGAAGTGAAAATGATATGACAATGACACCTCATCGATTTTATATAAAATATTTACTTATATATATATAACTAGATATAGATGAAAAGGAAACAAAATCTATAAAAGTAAATATTTTTCTTCCTTAATTTGAAATAACAAAATTTAATATATAGACCTATACCCTCAAATATCCTTTATATATATTTTTATACAACATCAAAAATAAGATAAAAATCAAGAAATTCAAAATATTTTTATTTTATATTATCCTAAAATTCTACATAATATTTTGTATTTTATGTTTATTTGTTATTTTGGGTTTTTTGATTTTTTTTTCTCTTACAACTCAACATGTTTTATGGAACTTGTTGAAATTTTGATTATATCATCCTCACCATCGACATTGTCGCTAGGCTTATTATTTCGGCACATTTTATTATTATTAACAATATTTTGATTTTTTTGATTATTAACTAGAGTAATTTTTTGATGACTAAGTTCATCTGAATTTTTGGTAGGTGAAGTCATTTGTTCCAACCTCGCTTTTCTTTGTGGTTGATTAAACCATTTATCGTATACATCGTATGGATCAATTTGCCAAAATTTATGAAACGAAATCGGATGATTTTGTAGTATTTCTATTGGATAATCGATTGGTCGAGCCTAAAATGAGATTGAAATTTTAGAAAAAAATTCTGTAACAATGAACAATTTCTGTGCTCACAAGGCAAAGTGGTAGAAGTCGATTTTTGAGCTTATTATTATTATTATTATTAAAAAGTAAAATATCGCCTTTTTTCTTATTTAATTTTGATTAAGATAAATTTCTAAAAAATATCATGTCTAAGGTAAAGCATATAAATCTGACAAGACGACATATACAAAAATATTGTAAAATTAATAAAATATATATTATTTTTGGCAATAAATTGAATTGAAATTATTAAAATTATTAAATTTTTAACGAACATGATAGCTGTAAAGCACTTTTTCTCAAAACCACATTTTTCTAGTTATGCCACTATGTCTTGTGAGCACTGAACTTACCTGATGAAATCTTGCCGAATGTATTGGCAAAATGCCAGATTTTTGCAAGCACATTGCAATTATCATATCATCAGGGGATGATGCTGTGGGGCAGGTACAGTCTTTTATAAGCTTATCTATTAAATTAATACTAAATACAATTCCACCACCGCCCGTTATATAATTAAAGCCATCGCCGGACTGTAAGCGATAGCCATACCGTTCACCCAGATAAATGCTATCCTTTGCTTCATAACAACCCAACAATTCAGTCAATGCTGAAACACTATAAATAGTTCGTAGTTTAAATTATTATTTTAAAAACAATTCTAAAAAAAATACCTCAGAAGAGTATCATCATCGGCCAACACAACCCATTCAATGCTTTGCATTAAAAACGCATTGCCCCCAATCTCATTGTGGATTAATTGAAAAATTTCCAACACTTTCTGACAGTGTCCATTTTCAGTGTTTGGTATATTTGTACTTATGGTGGGTATTGATAAATCTATAGTTACAATTTTTAGAAAGTGGTCAATAGAAGAACCAACAAGAAGACTTACCTTCCTTATCACTATAATATCGCAGATATTTTGTTTGATTGGCCCATGTTCTTCGAATGACTGGTATTCGATCATCGTGAAATTTTTCGCAGGTTTTAACGGCAAAAAATATCTTATCTATTGGAACGGTTTTGTTCTGCGGAATTATGGATATACAAATTATGACACATATGACATGACGCTTTGCATAAGGAAATTATATAATGATTATTAATTATAGAGTAGAGGTCATGCGAGCTTTATTCTGACCGGGGCTTTTTCTCCGCTGAACTTCATTCGCAGGACTTTCGTAATTCATTAATACTGTTCCATATATGACCATATATGACATAATATGTATGTGGCTGACCACTTCTACCATTGAAAACCAATAAAACCGAATACGGAATATTATACAGAAAAAGAATAAATGATTTCTGAGGTAAAAGTGATTTTTCTAATGTTACATAAGAATTATAAATTTATCTATTAATGTCCAAAAGTAACTAAAAAAATAAAAAAAAAAACTTCGTTTCATTATATTATGTGTTTGTCTTCTATGTAAAAAAAAGATTTTATTTATCCATTTTTATATCAAAATAGAAACGAACTTTAGTTTTTGTATACCATGAACATTAGGACACCCAGAATTTTTTGAAAGTTTGTATCGACAAAAAAATTATCAGCTTACTATTTTAAAAACTTATTTGTATTACTTACTATTTATTTTAAAGTTAGCCTGATTCGTGAAAATCTATATAGGGATCGATTTTAACTAATAAGGCTAACTTTTTTTTCACAGAAATATAAGTTTTATTGGCTAATACATTTTGGCCAATACATGCTTGATTGTATTCCACGATTTTTTTTAATATAAAAATTGTCTTCCCTAAAAGTGTACATGGACGTAAAAAAAGAATTGAAAAAGGACTATTTACGTACGAGAAAATTGCATATACCTATTTATATTGTTCCACATACCTACTTTATGGCTTTTTAGTGTAAAAATAAAACGGAACCAATTTATTTTTTTCTATAAACAAACTGAATATAATAATACTGCACTTATTTCACGTTCGCAGGAAGCGAGAGCAGATAATATATTATTATTATCCCTATGTATATATATGCTTTTTAAAAGGAAAATGAAGATAATAAATAAATACACAGAACTTACACATGTTGAATACGGTTTACTGTATATTGCACATCCGGTTTTATGTGTAACACAGAAATAAGGTGCTACAGATAATTTATGTCCTTGCCCATTATTCCAGGCGAACAATGAAAGCTCATGGGATGCATCGATAAAAAATTCGGTGGAAAATTTTTCATTATTCAGACGTTGTGATAGTCTAAAATAGAGCAAAGAAAAACAAACAAAAAAATTTGTAAATAATTTTTTGGTCCGGGAAAAGGATATATAAATTTAAATAAAATGTCAAATTATAAAAGGATTAATTTATTATTTTGACAAAATGAAAAAAAAAATTGTAAATTTAAAAGATGAAGAGACACATAATATAATATAGTTACATATTTAACAATGGCACGGAAATGGCCACACCAGCCCTAAATAATGGATACAAAAACCACGTTGGATTTTCGAAAAATGCAAAATGATGGATAATTGTTGCTTCTTCATCTCGTAACGGATGACCTAGAAAAATTTCCTAGAAAATTGTTTTGTATAATTTATTAGCAAAAAATCATAATAAATTAATCAAGACTTTTCTAAAAAAATGTTTACTTTTGTCTCATCTTCATGCTGTAAATTTCCAATTAAAGCTTTTAAGTCAACAACACTTTGATCTTCACACAAAATAATCCATTTGGTTTCAATGGTTAATATTTTCGAAAATTGATTGGCTAATATTATCGGTGTTATGGCCCATGATCCGACGCTATCAAATGTTTCGTGGGATAAATATATTGTCGGTGGTTTTGTCTGCGGTACACATATAGATAGAGAAAATTTATTTAAACACATAGAAACGAAAGAAAAAGTTGGTAAAGTTGAAAAGAAAATTATTTTTATTGGATTTTCTTCTTTATAGTTTTGAAGAACAATAAAAACTTTTTAATTGAGGTTTTTGTTTGTGTGTATTTTACAGGGTTTCTGGATGTGATTATATTGTTATTATGACCGGAAAATGGTGGTAATTTTTGTAGTAAATTTGTTTAAATTGTTTGTTCATGCTTTGTGTAAAAAATAATAATTTTTCGAATTAAAATAAATTATTGTTAACAGTTTAATTTCATTTTTCCTTTTGTTCAATGGTATATATACTCAATATAGTATATATGATGAAAATTACGAGTTTTCGCACGTTTTTGGAAGTGATGTTTTATTTATTATGTTTTTTTTTATTTTAATCGTATGTACTCATTAAAAAAAACATTTTATGGAAGAACAATTTTTTTGGTCATTTGTGGTTCTCGAGTTACAAACGGGTCAAAATCGACGAAAATCAAGTGCAGTGTTAATATCGAACAGCTGCCAAAAAATAAGTATTTGCCCGATTGAAACAAAATTGTGAATTGTAAAAAAGCATAATAAATAAAACATCACTTCCTAAAGTGTGCGACAACACGTAATTTTCATCATATATAAATGGATTTGAATAAGTTGCATTGCAAAAAAAGGTTTTTATATAGCTTCGCACTTACATCTTTACTCGACTGCAAAATGATATTATTTTTAAGTTTAACCGCCTCATTAAAATTGTACGAATCTCCTTGGCTGATTATGAGAAAAGTTAGCTCGTGTTGAGCTGAAATAAAAACTATATGTTTATATAGTAGATGGGGAAGGAATTTTGAAAAGGAAAACTATTATCTTATATAAATGTTAAATTAAATTGTTCTTTTATTGAAAGCAATTTAATATAGAAAATTACATGCTTGCAAAAGAAAAAATATGTTAATATGATATGGTTATATTATGTGAAATCAGTGGCGTATCTAGAAAAGTTCAATGGGGGGATATCAGTGATAATGATTTAGCCCAAAACCCTAATCGGGTAGTAGTGGCAAATTATTATTTATTATTATTGTTGTTGTTGTAGAATGCAGATTTATAAAATACTCTTTTCATTGGTAGGTACAGCTGGAGCTAGCAAATTAATTTTGTTTTTTAAAATATATAGGTAGAGATTTATGAAAGTAATAAACTAAACTTTCCGCGCAGCGAAATTTTTTTTACCATAATTACCAAAAACACAAAAATTTATGATCGTGATTATGGTATTTAGCCCTTTATTAATTAATATATGGGAAGTTTAAATTACCATCTCAAAAAAATTTAGAATTATCTAATTGGCGAGGAGAAAGAAGTACAAGCGGGCACAGGGAATTAAAATACTCCCGAAAAGAGTGCATATAACAACCCTATTTAGATTTTTTGCGGAACTTTGACGCTTTTCTTCGCCTTAGTTTAAAAAAATAACTGAAATAAGAAATTGTTAACTATTGTGCACTTTTTTTTGGTTAATCATGAAAGGGGTTGTACAAAAAAATAGGTTTCAATTGACATTTTGTGCTTTGTCGACTAATATTGCAAAATTGTTATTAAAAAGGGGGTTCGTTTAATTAAGAAATTGATCATATTTGGTATAAATGTGCATTATCTCATATATTTTTGTAATTTTTTTCGTCATATGTATGTATTTTGCTATTGAAAAAAATCTCATGGGGGGTTTAAAACCTGTAACACCCCCCCCCCCTAAATACGCCACTGTGTGAAACCCTTTTAAACTTTATTATATATAAACAATTATTTTAATTAAAATATCAAGTATTTTTGTTATATAAATTAAATCAATTTAGTATAAGCGAATAATAATAATTAACCATAAAGAGTTGTGACCTATATAATTAAAAACTATTAATTAAATTTTGATTATTAACCTCATATATCAAAATATATTTCAAACGCAACTGCGAAAACATCATCACTCATTATTCATTAAACAATCGCATATATAACATATAATAGAAATTTTCATTGTTTTGTGTGAATATTATTGGTTTATTTAGCTTGAAAGGGTTTATTATAAGAATCAATCAATTTAATGTTACAGAAATAATTAATCAAAGGGTTTTGAATAATGAACGTATCTGATTCTGATATAACTAATTTGAATTATTTGATATTATATTACAATATTTTGGTTGATTACACCAAGAATTATATACAAGATAATATATATAGGTATACAATTATATACATTATACTGGTCGCAAAATTTATACGTGTTACCAAATTTTTTGAAGTAAATTATTATTTATTGAGGAATGAAAAAACCAAATTTCATTAAAATTTGAGAAAAAATATAGGAAAAAAAATATATACCGAAGAAAACTGTATAAGAAAAATTTTCTTTTTTCGCAAGAAATTCCGAAACGAAACATATAACTTTTGTTTAAAAAAAATAAATATTTTTCAACAACAAAAAACAGTAAACATAATAAATCTAAAATATTGGCTATCTAAAGAGAAATATAAATTTCTCGCACATTTTATATATTTCTTTGCTCATATAACTTTAAGTTTTGTTAGCTGTTGCAGAAATTTTATTAGATTTTAAAGAAAAATTGATCTTAAATATTTAATGTTAATATTATAAAACTTTGTGTCTTTCATATTTTTCATTTAAACAAACAATTCTGCCAAAATTACCAGAGCGAATCATGAATCGAATTCATGAAGAAATTGAATTTTCCACTTTGCACTTTAGTATATTATATAGGTAGATAGATATAAGACGCTACAACCGCATCGGCATCACCAACCAACATTTGGCGGTTAATATTACTGTAGATAGAGATATATATTATATAATATACGTTTATTTGTATACCTAAGCAAAAAGCTCTGGTACAATTTTTTATAAGCTTTAATAATACATATTATATGTAGCTATATACAAAAGCTAGTTAAAATTAAAATTAACATATAATAGAGTATAAGCAAGGTAGCAGGGCTGGAAACCATGGAACGGTGGAACGTTCCATACCGTACCCTAAGTCCGTAACGCCTTTATTTTGAAAAAACCCGGACCGTACCCTGAACCGTAAA
>JANSTW010060400.1:0-11330 GCA_027564275.1 Diadocidia ferruginosa
TAAATATTGTAAAATTTGATAAACCAATAAAAAAATACTTCAAGAATGGAAATATTTATTAAATTTATGTACAATAAAAAATAAAATACAAAAGACTTAAAGCGACGAACCTTTTGAATATGTATTTTATCATTTTTTATAAAATTATTAATAATTTAAATTTATTAAGATATAGGTAAATAGGCATGTATTATTATAGTCAGTATAGAGCAGTGGTTAGCGTTACGGTTTTGTGCGCAAGAGGTCTAAGGTCACAAATTTTGTTCACAACTGTGCTATCACCTCTCATTCGCAGGTGTTTAGTAAAAAGCGCTTACAGTGGCCATAAAGCCGGTGTCTACCTAGTAGTATATGATACTAACAGATAGGGTTTCTTATATATAGTGTAAAACCCACTCACTGATTACTAAAGCCATATAACCGGTACGACAGGCTGACAACATTACATATTATAAAACGGTTTGTCGTGAAAGAAACTATCAATTATATTATAAACAGTATAGTAATGTTTTAGCCCAAACCCTCGTCGGTTTGTAGTGGTAAATTATTATTATTATTATTATATTTAGCTAAATATTTTAAGAGTTAATAATACTAATGCAGGGGGTAAACTTTGATGCACGTTTGAGCCCTCATCTTTCGATGAAATGTTTATTTGTTTTTTGTTATTTTTTAATATTAAAAAAACCAAATATGAACTTTGGTCAGAAAAATTGGTTCAAAAAATTTAAAAATTTAAAATTTTATTAGTTATTTAAAAAATATTCATACAAACATCGTGGAATAGAGTTTTTTTTCCCAAATTTTATTTTTAAATTTATTTATAACAATTTTTCTATGAGTCTGACTCGAAAAAAGATGGATTTTTACTTTTTTTACATAATTTGTATTAGTAGTTCCGCTATTCACCGTTAATTGTAGGTCCAGCGCTGTTAATATATTATTTGATAAAAGAATTGACTATTTCATACTGGTGAAAAACTTTCTCTATATAATATGCTCATATTTTTCAGTCTTTTTTCAATAACAAAAATCGTATGCGAGACCCCAGATGCGATTCCAGAGTGTGACCATTAAGAACTCCCTTATAGCAAAATTTTACCAAATCTATCCATTGATGTAAAACTTTCTTGAACCTAGTATTTCGAGTTTCGAAGGACGTACACTTTTTGTCTAATTTTTTTTTTTAAACATGGCATTGTGTTAGCATTTTGACCTAAATTAAGACTTGTACTATTTACATGTAAACTCCATAGTCCATATAAGATACGATTTTTTTGATAGTATGAAAATAGCAGACACAAAAACATAAAAATACAAAAGACTTAAAGCGACGAACCTTTTGTTTTTTATTCATTTTTAATATATAATTTATTAAAATTTTTGATACTCTGCAGTTGTATGTTCTTAAAATGTGTAAAACAAATATGCATTTTAATGTACATATACAAAAATTATAATATTAATAAATTAAAAGTAAATGCGTATTACGAATTTACGATTAAAATATATTATAACAAAATCATCATTGTCGTGTTCTTTACTCTATAAAGAGGGGACCATTTAACTTCCTTAACTAAGAAATTAAAAAAAAATGATAAAATTCTTAAGAAAATATTTAATTTCGAAAGCATTAGGATGCTCGCATAATCAAATATTCTTTCACTTTTCAGTTAACAACATACTTAGAACCCTTTTGCCAAACTATAAAATTTTGATTATATGCAATTCAGTTTATACCAAATATTTTGTTAAAAACTGAAAAGTGAAAAAAATATTTTATTGTGCGAGCGCCTTTAATCAAAGATAAATATTTGGTGGATACCAGTGCCGAAAAAAATGTTTTAGGGTAAAGGCTACTGCTACACACAAGAAAAATACAAATCCGTTCCTCACTTGATGCGAAATTTGCTCACAAAACGACAAAATAAATTAACAACAATGACAATCATTAAATAAAATATAAAGTGCAATTCAAAGGCTATAGGGTGAAAAATAAAATCGTAAAAACTCCATTCATTTAAATATTTCTATATAAATGATGCCGTTGTTGCTTCCGAAAAATATCGTTTCAATGTGCGTTTTATATAATATATTAAAATTTAAGCAAAAAATTATGTATGAAGGGAACTTATTTATCTCTTTGCTTTCAATCATTTATATATTATTTTAATACAACTTTCATAGAGAAAAGAGAATGACCGAATACATAAGTAAATCAAAAGTTTATAAAGGACTAGAAGCAAATGTACCAATTAGTTATCTTCGGTACAAAAGCCATAGTTCATATTTATATAATAATGTGTATATCAATCGTTAATTGTTTTAAGTTTTTTTCTTTCTAAAAAACAAAGGGAAGCAATGCTTCCCTTGCTTCTATGGAATATTCGGCACTGGTTGACACAAAATAAAATAACATGTATAATGTACATATTATAGTTAGAATAATTTTAAATTATTTGTATAATGATTAATAATAAATAGTTGTATATATAGCAATTTTAAATTTGCTTCTTTTTTGTTTTCTAAACATCTTAAAAATGTTATTGTAGTTACTTGTCACTTTTATAATAAATAAGGATATAAGGATTTTCTTTTTATAAAAGTTAATTTTTTTTTATTTTATTGACAATATATGTATATAATTTTTTAATAAACTTTTTTAAACATGTAATAAATTAAACGCATGTATACCTTTACCTTACTATCTATCTTTACAACATTTTCCTAAGCACTTTGAATACTTTCTAAGCAAGTAAAGTAATAATTAATCATGCTTGTACTTACTTCGCAGTCTCAAAATTCTTTTATTTTAGAAAGGAAACCTTGTGATATTTTTTTATTACATCAATTCTGTACAATATTTATTACGTATACTTACTATTGTGCGGTGTGTGGCTTAAAAATAACTTTTTTTATTAAATATAATTATTATGATTATATTATGTTAATATTTTAATACTATATAATTAAAAAACGAGATTAAATGATATTTTGGTGTATAAAGCAGAGATAAATTTTTTAATTTGATGTGGTACATTAAATAAAACTGTTCAAATAACATGTAATGTATTTCTTTCTCAAATGAAAGGAAAAATTATTTATTACTTATATGCACTTTCAGTTCGTTTAAAAGAGAATTTTAAACATTAATTACCTTGTTTTTTTGTGTAAAACGTACTGCGAAAAACACTTAAACCTTAAAGCTATAAAGTTTTTAATCAAAATCAATATATATAATAAATATTGATTTGGTAATCCCCAAAAAAAATTAATCTATGTATTGCAAAAAAAGAATCAACGTAAGATTAAAATAAATTTCAAGCTATATACATTATATGTTAATATTTTAAAACAGGCTCATCGGTCTAATTCAAAGTAAAGCTATTCTATACTTAAATACTTAGTTTTTTCTAAAAAAAAAGTCTATAAAGTAAGTGCTGAGATTACTTCATGAATTTTTTGTTTTAGAAAAAACTAAGTATTTTTCTAAAGTTAACAAAATTTTTCAAGACTGGACGAAGCAAGGTATACGCTTTGCCCAAGCCGACCCACTAATTTAGTTGAGAATAGCTTTACTTTTAATTAGACCGATTAGCCTGTTTTAAAATATTAACATATTTCAAATCAACTGTCGAAAAAAAGTAAAATTATTACACTCACATATTTAATATAGGGCCCCATATTCTCCTACCAAAATTAAAATGTATTTTCGAAGAAGGATTACTGAATTTTTTAACATGTAAAACTGAAATCCTAGCCAGTACAAGGAAATGATTTCGAATAATTTCCTTGTAAAATATTAATGTCATATCGATATATAGTTACTTCAATAAGCGCTATTCTACAATTGTTAAATTTAATATATAGTTTTCTAGGACTAGGACAATTTTTTTTTATTATACTAATAGTTGTATCTCAGATCTCTTGACAAGAGTGTCATTGCACTTTTGCAAGAAAGTGGAATAGCGCTTATTATTACTCATATACTTACTTACCTGTTTGATTGCTCGAACATGGACACAAATCTTCCTCTTCTCTTCCTATTATTTTTTTTTTCAGAATAATATAAGGCGCTAAATTATGTGTTCCTAATTTTAAGATTCCCATATTGATAAATTACAAAAAAATTAAAAAGCGCGACCAGCTTTTGGTAGGTATGCTCGAAAACATATGTAGGTACCTTCACAGATCTCACAAAATTTAAAAATATGAATATTTAAGACGAACTGCCTTTCTGTCTTGGTTGTGAAACTTGGAAAATTACTAACTCTATCGATGGTGACAGGACATAAAACCCAAAGACATAACGCCCAAAGGCTTTAACAAGCTTAAACCGCTAAACAACGATACAATTTCCTTTCTGAAATTTTTAAACAAGCGATGACATAGCGCTGGCTTCGCCAACAGTGTCGATGTTCTTGGTTCGTTGAAACCACTCAATACAAAAATGCAATTATTTGTTGTTGCAGAAAACATTTCATATACCAATTGTTATTGCAAATTTCGAGTTGTCCGCTCGCAATTTTTTTGATCCTAAAGGATTTAAAAAGTTCCTCTTTACTCTGCTGGTGTATTGAATTTTAAAGTATTTAAATCCTCCCCCTCCGAAGGGCATAGCGTGCTGGGAACTCCTCGAACAAACGTTGTTCAGGCATTTTATTATTATTATTATTATTATTATGATTATTATCTATAATTATCTATAATTATTGTGGTGCTGGGATGCCTCCCCTACTAGTTTTTACAAGATCTGTAATGGGGTTGATTTAATACTTTACTTCAACCGATTTAATCAAATTTATTAGGAACTCAATCAATTATTTTCAATTCATTTGATTTTTTATTCAAATTTTTTAAGTTTTCACATAAAACTTAAAATTATTTTTATTTATTTTAAATCTCGTTCAACATCTATCACCAGATGGACCTATTCACCGCCAACGCTCTGCAATTATTTCCTCCACTAGTCTTGTCAGTGAATCTTTCGCTTTCCACCTAGCCTTGAAAAACTCATAATTGTATCAAATTCTAGAATCAATTGCGAATTCCGTGCGAGTTCATCATAGAGGAACAAATATTTGAACTATATAGGTGCCTAAATAAACCATTAAAATTAAAATAATTTGAAAACTAACTGATGGGAATGTTCTACTGATTGTAAAACCTCTGCTTTATAATTGCGAAATCAATTTGAAAATGAGCGTATCAAATTATTGGTGGAGTCGATATTCGGAGTAAATTATACTGACTCTGATTCCTTCAAAATACCATCTCGACTCCGACTAATCAGCTCTGACTTCCTTTTCTGACTTTCAATCCAGCACCACCTTCGATATGTCACTACTCGGTTTTCGTAGAGTATGGCCGTGTTCTACGTCTTATCGTTTCCCTCAATTTTTTTTTCAAAAACAATAAATAATAAAAACCGTTTTTTTTAGATTTAAACTTGGATAAAAAACCCTCAAAACGACGACAAAATGAAAATATTTTCTCCCAGCCACGCAGCTCTGGACGGCCCAGTCAATCGTCAAATAGTTTTTCACCCACCATAAGCAATAGTTCGAGCAGCCATCATGTAGCTCTAGCTGGCGAACAATCATCCACTGCTGTGCCAAGAACTAATTCAAATTTATCCACAAGCACATCACCACAGCCGCCACCACAACTTAATGTATCAAGTCCAACGAGTCCCGTATTTAGTGTAAATTCAAATTCGTCATTTGAAACGGCAACTTCGTCGGTTGGTCGGCCTACTTCAACAAGACAACACAAAAGCAATAAAATAAGATCTCCACCGCCACCAAGTCAGCTCTCTGCTGCTGAAGCAGCTGCAGCATCAACATCGACGTCAAGTAATCAACGCACTGAACAATTGCCAACCGTTCATAATGGCAATGGCAAATTAAAATCAAAAAATAAATTAATCGAAAATATTGAACTGAATGGATCTGGTTGTGAATGTTCGGACGATGAAGTAATAATAAAATTTAACAGAAACTACGAAAATGCTGGTATTGTACCAACAATTGATGTGATAAATTCGGATGAGCAAGAAGCTGGTCCTAGTCGAAATAATGCGGACGGTAGTGAAGCTACTGGCAACGTAAACCCAATAAACACTGAAACGAACATAAAAGAATCATCCGACAGTTCTGATGCTTCTTCGTTTGAAGAATTAGGGGCTGTCGGGGGAATTGATGCGAGCGGTGGATGCGTTGGTGCTGAAGGTGCTACCACCTCAAGTGATACAGAAAATTGGCAATTCTTAAACAAACCGTCTAAATCCGATTTATCATCACCGTCAACCACGACAGCCGATATGTTTACGAATTCGCATAACAAAATGAGTGAATTTAGTAATTTGACATTTCCAAGTCAACAACCACCAAATGAATTATTAACACATTCCACAATTAATCTACCCAATACATCGGATTGGTCACGTCCACGTCGATTTTTGCGCAGACGTTCGGATGGTGTTATCTATAGTCAATCGACATCTAATCAAGCCACTCCACTTGATCGTGATGATCTTCGTGTAGTGCCAAATCAAGATTGCGTTCTTGATGATGGGCTATCGAGAAAGAAATCAAAGACTTCGCCCTCGTCATGCGAGAAATGCGGCAAGCATAAGGGCAATCTTAAGAAACATGTAGCAAAATTTAAAAGACAATTAGAGAATACAAATGCAACAGAAATTGAGATTAAAGAAAAACTTGATGCGTTTCTATTATACTTAGAGAATTGTCATCGAAATTCCACTGATTCGGAATCGGTCAATAATGAAGATTTGCAATCACCACCATTGCTGCTGCAACAGCCAGGCCAAGATGATTTAGTTTTTATGGATGAACATCAACACATTAATATCGAAAGATTTCTATTGAATGGCATTGCTCTTGATGATGACGATGATGATTTGAGTTTTGGTCTGGGCGACGATGAGGGTATTCATGTGTATGGAACCGATGATGAAGGTTACAAAGGAACACCAAGACAATTTATAAGTTTAAATGAGTTTGAAGCAAGGTAATTAGAAGTGACTTAAATTCAAATTTCTTGTCTTTTATAAACAAATTTCTCTAATTTTAGCGATGACCTGGACGATTTAAGTGTGAAACAATTAAAGGAAATTTTAATGTTAAATCGAGTAGATTTTAAAGGATGCTGTGAAAAAAATGAACTTCTAGATCGAGCTAAGCGGCTGTGGAATGAATATAATTCTTCGCCAGGTATAATAAACGCATATATGTGGCCAAAATACAAAGGGAGAAATGTCTTTTTTTATATATGTAGCCAACTGTTCTTTATATCTTGAGAACAAAAATCACTTTGTTCAACGAATATTGAATTATGATCGTTTGTATTTGGGAAACTTATCCCCAATTTACGCTACAAGTTTTTCACATAATATGTATAATATGTATGTGTCTCCTTAAGTTTTTCTCTAAAAAACAGTCTGAGGAGCACATATTTGAAAATATATTGAAGAGGAAATTATACTTCCCAGCTAAATTCAATTCTAAATTATTCCAAATCCAGCGCTTTGTTGACTGGAAAAGTAGGAACTATAGTTCCCAACAAAGAAAACTGTACAATTTTTGTTTGTTTTTAAAAGTGCATGGCAGGGTCGAAGGATTTATTTTAAGCAGTTCTTCGGTATTAAATTTTAAACATTTTCAAAAAAAATAATTTGTATACGAAAGGGTTAAAATGAATTTTTTCGAATTTTTTTTATTAAAAGTCTGTTTTTTGTACAAAAACATAAAAATAAGAAGTGTAAAACGGGCATTAGAAATATACATTGGAAAATGCAAAAACCGACATTTCTCTCTTTGCCTTTTCGTGAGCGTTATATAAATAATTATTAAATTAATTAATTTTTAAACATTTATTTTTTTTAGCCATAGAGAAACTTCCATCGGATGACTTGTGTAAAATATGTATGGATGCACCGATCGAATGTGTTATTTTGGAATGCGGTCACATGGCAACGTGTACAAGTTGTGGTAAAGTGTTGAGCGAGTGTCCGATTTGTCGACAATACATAGTTAGGGTAGTACGATTTTTTAGAGCTTAAAAAGATTTAAAAAATAAATTGTTTTTTTATTTCCTTTTTAACTTTTTAATTTAAGTATAATTATTATATATTATGTCGGTTAAACCGTCCGATTTTCACATCTACACTTTACATATACTTAAATATTTAAGTATAATAATTGAAATTTTATAATGATTTAATCACATTTAAAATCAATATTCTTGTAAAATAGAAATTTAATCAAAATTAATAATATTTCGTGTAAAGTTAGAGAATTATTTTAAATTTTCTCGTTGACACTGTATATATTTCGAACAATTATTTTTATCGGTGAAATATATCTGGGGGTATATTTGAGGGTGGCTATTGTATAATTTTTTTTTTAGATTTTGAAATATTATAGTTAATATATTTTGTTATTCATCATTCGTTATTAACAACTATTAAAATTATTGTATCAGTCAATTCAATTGATTAAAAACAATTTTGTTGGATATTAATAACAATTTAATTATGTAAAAAGTAAAGTAAATTCAATAGAAAATTTAAGGTTTACACAATTAGGACCGTCCATATATTACGTAATGCAAATTTTCAGATTTTTTGACCCCTTCCCCCCTTGTAACAAATTCTTAACAAATTCTCGGATATTACGGAATATTGCGTAACAAACACGAATCGGTTTAATTTTTGTAATTGATGAACTCGTTACTTTTTAATTTTTTATGCAATATAAAATGATCTCTCATCATAACTTGGGATGCAAAATATAAATAACACGTTTTACACATTCTATCAGTTGGTTGGTTGGTTGTTTACATTGGCAAGTCTAGCAAACACTTAGGCTAGACTTCAATTAGCAAAAAATTGCCTTTTTGATACAACAAGAAACGAAAAACCCCGAATGATAAACTAAAACAGAGATATTAGAATGATCCACCCAGTTGAATTGAGAAAACCCAGAAGCTCCATAATCTCCGTGACAGCTATCTGATCCAAGTCAGTAAGTATGTGATTCCCCATAAACGATACCTCGATCTCCTGATCTGAGCAAAGTCAGATACCCCACAAACGATGTCTCAATCTCCGCTATTCACCGTTAATTGCTGTATGCCAGTAATGTAAACTGATAAATTATACTTAGTTTGAGGAAAACATACGGTAAATTTGGTGCAAGAGCGTTTCTCGGAAAAAAACCTTTTCCAAATTGATAGAATTTAATAAAAATACCCGAATGTTAATTTCTTAAAATATTTAAAAAAATGTTACGTAACATATACTGGACCCATTGTAACAATCTGTAAAATAATTGAAAACCCCCTCCCCCTAGAGTGTTACGTAATATATGGACGGCCCCTTACGAAATTCTGATATAATATTATTTTGAAATTTAGTCACAGGCTAATCGGTTAACAAAAAGTGAATATTTTTGCAATATTATTGTCTCTTGCTTTCGTCTAAGTATTCAAAAAACTGTACTGATGACAGGTTTGCCACTTTCCTCAATATGAGTAAATTGAGACAATTTTTGAATGCTGAGGCGAAAGTTAGAGCCAATAATATTACAAAATTATTTGCTTTTCGATTAGCCTGTTCCTAAATTTCAAATTGTTAACATTCACAGTCGAAAAAAAGTAAATATTTGTTATATGGTTGAATTTAATTTTTTTTTATAACAATTTGAAAATTAGAATGCAATATTGCGCAGGGAATTAGAACTAAAAAATGGTTCTAAGTTTGGTCTTAGACTGTTTTATTGGTTCAATTTCGAAGCATTAATTTTGTGAAATTCGTTTAAAATGGAACATCATAAATTAAAATGTTAAACAAAATACAAACTAAAGAAATATGAATATTATAACACCTTTATAGAAAATTCAAGCGTTTGAAAAGGCGCAATCATTCTCATAGAATTTAAAAATAGTCGCAACGATTTATATCAACAGCTTTATATACGAAAACAAAAAATTACATTACGTACCTATTATTATTGTAGAAATCTATTACTCTATAAAACATTTTTTATCATTACCCCTACTCATCATATCAAATCACGTCTGGTTTATATACTAATTAATTTAAATTAATATATAATTATACCAAATCCCCCATAAACCCTGTATCCATTCCAAACTATAATTTTATTTTTATAAAAATCGTTGTTTTATTAAATTGCTAAATAATATACTTAGTCTTTTAAATCACAAATCATATAAATTGTATAAAAAATTAATCTAATCTCTCTTTACAATATAATTAATAAAAAGCTGCGTTTCTTTTAAATAAAAAAAATTAAATTAAAAAGAATCTTAAAAATTTAACAACAACAAATATATAAAATATATTTAGCCGCAAGAGAAAAATTGTTTAAAAATATAATATCAATTAAAAATTATGTAAAGAATACATTTGGGCGCCAAACATATTTTATTGGGATCGGACGATTATTAGACATACTTTACGTTATATATTTTGTTCCTATACTACTACTATAAAGCTCAATTTACACTGCACCTTTTTAACAAAAATCCATTTTTATTTGATAAAATAAATTCTGAAAGCAATAAATATTCAAAAATATTTTAAAATTTGTGCCCTGAAGAGTGTTTTTTGGACACAAATAAAAAAAGACATATGTTAAAAAAGGTGTAGTGTAAATTGAGTTTAATTCGTTGATATTTATAGTCTTTGTTATACAAAATATTATATCAACAACTTTCAAACAACTTAAAATTACATAGCCCTGATGAAGAAGTAATCTATATAGAAACAAATTCACGCGCAATATAACCAATATAATCAATAAAGTACTTCCGATAATGTCCATAATACTGGACGAAACGTCAAATCAATAATAAAAATTAACGTTTTAAATAAAATAAATTATTGAAAACCGTTTATTAAAAAATTCGTGGTTCATTAAAACAGGAATAAATGTTAAATATTTACAAATGAATATTTTTGAATATTTCTTATCTAAAAAAATGTATATAGAACTCATATCTATAATCATATTCTATAATTGAATACATTTTGATAACTTTATGAATTTAAAATATTTTAAAGTTATGTACATACTACATATAGTTATCGCATTCGAATAATTATTATTATTATTATTTCGATATCCGAGGATATTTTCAAAAAAATTGTATATGATTACTAGCTGGTACCCGGCGTGCGTTGCTACGCTCAGGAATGAAATACTAGTTGTTTAAAATTGTGGGGTTCTAAAAAAGTTTAAAAATAGTTCAGATTTCTGGCGTAGCATCACATTCCGTAATAA
>JANSTW010060411.1:0-11330 GCA_027564275.1 Diadocidia ferruginosa
TTTTTTAGCAAATTTCGGCCCGGTTCTCATTTGATTTTGTTTTGTTTAGCGTGAAAATGACTGAGTGTGGACAAGGGGCCAAGGCTAACTAAATGTGGGACTGACTAATACAAGAAATTCTTATTATTATGCTTAAAAAAGAGCATCATTAAGCATAAAAATACAAAATTTATTCAATACAATATTTTTATTAACCTTAAGGACAAAAAAATCGGCATGTGTTATCTTAAGTATACAGTCATTTTATGCCTAAAAAAACATGACAGACAAAATGTTATCTTTTCTATTTTACTGTTTATTAATTCTCGTGTATATGTGAGTGGTGGAAATTGCAAATCAACGGCTCTGCAGCCACTTATTCTTGCGAAGGTAATCAATATGAAATTTTCACTTTATTTCCCTTTTTTTATTCGCTTCTGGTAATAATATATAATATTTTCTATATATTTGCAAATATTCACCAAAAAAACTGACTGTTATGTCTCGATATGTGAATATTTAGAGCTCTATTTATATGTTATATAAAAATGGTTTATATTATTATAATATGTTTGCTTTTGTATATACGACATACAAGTAATAAAATAGAAAATCTATACCTTTTATACAGTATTGTATGCATCCTTCTTCGACTGCCTCCAAATGTAAGAGCTTTATTTCAGATTGGCACATAGAAGAACATATATCTAGAGGAAATTAGTTTTCTATACACACACATCATATTCTATGCTTTTTGTCGTTTATTTTGATAACTTTTTTCTGTGCTTTTCAAAAATCGACGACATAAATGTAAATGCGAATAAATTCTATATACAACTTTAAAAAATCCAAATTTTATTATGGATATTAGGGTAGCTATTTTTTCTAGGTTTCAGTTTTATAGTCAGAATATTGTCTCTTATTGAGCAACACTCATCAACATATTTTAAAATTTTATTGTATGTAATATAAGCCATTTCCATTTCACTATAAAATCTTTAGTCAAACGTATTCCATACAATTTTTTTTTAAATTTGTTGTTGAGCATTGCTTAATAAGAGACAATATTTCTTCTAGAATATTAAAAAAAAAAAATTTATAATTTTCTATTGTAATTTTGAATAAAAATTGTATTTTATAAGAACTTGTTTATTTTCAATTAATAGATTTGAGCAAACAAAATTAAATGTTTCTTCGTTGCAGCCATCCTATTGTCTATGTTTGCATATATTTATGTTAAAATAATCTTAAAAATAATATTTTGTGTGTAAATAATAAAAAAAAGAAAAATTATTATTTATGCCACACAATCTCGAAACCACATCACATATAATGTGTATTTTATATATATGTACTCTTTGAAACATGCGAAATATTCAACAAGTTAAGAAGCTTACGGTGCTTACCTTTTCTCTGATCATATAATACATAAACTTTAAGACGCGTGTATACATATTCTATATAGCTTTATGCTTAGTATTTACTTAGGATTTCCTTCGTACAATGTTTATGATTTGCGGTTTTTGTGCGAAGGGGTTTTTGAATACTTACCTATATACAGAAATGATTTACTTAATTTTATAAAACTCTTTTACACATTACTTTCAAATCATAATGTTTAAAATAAACTTTTTTCTTTTTCTTTGCCAAATAAGTTTTGAATAAAGCAAAAACTTTCAAAGTATTCTGTATATTTAGAAGAGAATTTTTGGGTAAAAAGGTAAAGGATTTGTGTGTTTTTTGTAAGTATATATAGAGAAGGAACTGATTTTATATAATTTTATATGAATTAAGTAATTGACTTAAAATGTTCGTTCAATATTATATTAAGTAGAAGCATGAATCGTGTATTTTATATATAAATAATTATAGAATATTTATATAATTTGATTTGAGTTTTTAACACACTTTCATAGACAAAACATATTGTTGTTTGAATATAAGCTTATTTTATAAAATATATTCGCGCAGGTGATGCTTCCGGGGTATTATATTATTTTGTATTTTATTTTATGTTATAATGTATTAATAAAATTTAAATTTTATGTATTTAATGACAGGTTATGTTGACAGATTTTAGAATTTTTTTTATCAAATTTATTTAATATTAATTTTAAATAGTATTTAATTTGTGACATTTATGTTTATATTTTCTTTTATGGAATCTTTATATGTTTCTGCTGATAATTATAGAGTCCCACAGTCTAACAGTCAGTAAATCTCACAGTCAGTCTCACAATCAGTCAGTCCCACAGTCAGTAAATATCACAGTTAGTCTTTATTCAGTCAGTTCTACAATGAGTCAGTCCCACAGTCAGTCAGTACCACAGTCAGTTATATGTTACAATATTTCATGTTAAAAATATGTTCTGCAAAATATTATATCCAATTAATAGTAAAGTTTTTAGTAAAACTGTGGTAAATGTCGTTCAAATTATATAATATATACCAGTGGCGGTTCGTGATAATTGAAAAGCTTGGGGGCACAAAATATTAAAAAACAAATATATCAATTTATATTTGTTAATGGTACAATTAAATCAATAATGAACGAAGGAATTTTTAATTTCTTTCTATCTATCGATAAAACGGCTAAAGCATTGTGTCCTTCTTGGTCAATTGTACTGCGCATAAGTATATCAATATGAAAAAATATATCCTTAAATAATTGAAACAATAAATAAATGCCTGACATTTGTAAGGTGTTATAACATAGGAATAAAAATTGAAGTGCTCAGTGTAAAGCATAACAAAGATATTTATCACTCAAAAATACAGTCATAGGACCGATCGCACCTGGACCCTATTCTCAGCAAATAATACTAATACTAGCACACAATTTTTATATAGAAAAAACTGATATAAAATAAAATCATAATAAAGCTGGCCGTATTTGTTATGTTGTAGAGTGTGTAGATTGTCTTAACAAGGGAAAATAAATAATAAATAATAATTCTAATTGGTATACGATTTTTATTTGTTCATACTAAATTTTCTATAAATCTATAATGATTTTTTTAATATGGAAAAATATAAAAAATCTGTTTGTCCTATACATTTCTGTCAGCTAGCAAGTGGATAACTGTGTCGCTTGTTATTAATACCATTTCATATACAAATTGTTGTTGTAAATTCGAGTTGTCCACTCGCATTAAACTACCATAAAGGCTCGCTACTGTCAGCTATAGAAAAATTTACCTGCACCACTGCTTATATGTTTAACATGTTATAAAATGTATATATAGTTTTAATTAATAAATTTGTGTAATAAATCGAGGAAAATTGATAGAAATATTTTGTATAAACTTTTAATAGTTATCATATTATATTAAATGTTCACTGAAATTGTTCTATATAGTTGGAGAACAGTATATTAAAATTTTTAATAATTAGTTTGATCAGCAATTTTATGTGTAATTAGTTCGTATTAGCGAGCCTGTTCATATTAGTGGAAAATTTGTCTTTCTAATTAAGTATGTACGGATACTGTATATAAGACGTTTTCAATTTGTTTTTAATGTAATGGACATTCTAACGCTTGAGTATATAATATTACCATTATATAGGAAATTCTATTAACGAGCAAATTATATAACTTATACAGCTAATACTAAAACTAATCTTAAAATATTGCGCTATATAAATATTGACGATTTGTTGATTAAAAATCATCGACGGGAAAAATAATTGGTAAATTATGTAGTCCTTCAAATCCTCCTTGGGATATATAACAAGTTTTTTTCTTACATGAATTTCATTCGATCTTTAAAAGCTTTTAGTGGTCTTGATTTAAATATAGGAAGCAGTAAAAAGGATCTGTCTTTAGAATAATGACAGCTATATATTTGATGAAACATCATTTTTAATGTATACATTAAAATGCATATTTTTTGTAAACATTGCAAATAAAACCTGTGTGAAAAAACACAGTGCCGGCGATCCAAATGAGTGCGGGGTGTAAAGGTATGTGTAACAAATATTTACACAGGCAAAGTTTGTGTAAAATTTACACAGATAGTTGTTTTTTTTTTGTTTAAAGTTTGTGTATATTAATTCTTTTTTATTTTTACACAGATATGTGTAAAATATTTCCGATAAAGTGATAAATTACACAGGCATGTGTAATTATATTTAACACAGGACTGGAAAATAGTTTTTTATATATTATGTCTTACTTTAAAAATTTTACACAATAGCCTGTGTAAAATTTTGTCATATTTTACACATATTTGTGTAATTTTATATATCTAAAGTGTTTTTTCACACAGGCGCGGGTACGTGTCTAAAAAAAGACACAGAAGATGCAGTATACAGTGTAAATATTTATGTCAGTATTGAACTTTTTATATTGTAAATCTTTTCTCAAAAATATAGATTTATAAAGCGATGTTCATTGTTCAAGTTTGATTCGTTTTCTCTTGAAACTCATCAGCGATCGGACAAACTTTGTATAGCTTCTCTGTATAACACCACATGTGAACTCTTTTTTATTTGTGATATCTTATGAATTACTTCCAATAACTGAATTATTTTGTAGTGACAGATAAGCAATATTGAAGCCATATATTACATACATTGAGCCATTGAGGTTAATAACATGGATTAAATTTACTTGTATAAATCATTGTTTACATATTGTGTATTCTTTTACACGCGGATGACATGTATTGTATATATAATGAATAGATTGGTTTACATTTACCTTATAATACTTAAATATCCTATATACCTTTATATAATGCTCTAGTTAGTTATATACATTTATTAATATAATATGAATATTAAGTAGGATTATATTTTACCTATATAGAAAATATCATCTGACAACAAAATTTGGTTAATTAAATACAACGTAGATACACGTCAGACCTTTTCATTTTATATTATATAATTATTTATTTATACGACACAATAGAAATTAAGGGTTTCCCCAATTTTTTTTTTTTGCAAATTTATTTCCTTCTTTTTAATTTTTCCACAAAAATATTAAAATTATCAGCTTATATAGCTCGGCAATGTCCTTTAATAGAAATTTATTATGAACAATTTACTTTAATTTGCTTATCTTTTTTATTATATAAAAATATTAAGTATAAATCTCATTTTTATCTACGCTTTAATGTACCATAGTTACGCATTTTTATGGAATTAATTTTTATGTAATTACACAAAATCCTTCGTTAAATATCCGCATATATAGACCAAAATAAACATTCAAATCATATTATTATAGATTAACACCTCCTCGTATTTATTGAGCCAAACGATGTATATAGTAAACTTTTATTAGTCATAGCTGTGAAAATAATTTCCAACACTATCCATTGGAATATTATTTATTTTTCCGCATAAAATGGAAGAGATAAAAATAAACACAAATGCTCGACTCGTTCTGTACATATATAGCGCGCCTATCGATTCACGTTAATCTTCTTTATATTATCTCATTAAATACGACTTAACGGAAAAATGGTCAATCAAAACACTTTTCATTTTCATTTGCTATATGGTTTTGTTACGTATTTTTATCATTAGATTTTTTCTCGGTTTAGCAATAAATAATCAGATATAAAAACGAAGCGAAAAAATCATTTCTATATATATCTATAGAAATGGAGGGAAAACAAAGGAAAATTACAATGAAAATACATAATATTAGTACAGGGTGATAGATTTTTAAATGTAAATATTTTTTTTAAAACAAAAATGCATAAAATATTCAAATTGTAATTGATTTTTGGTAGACATTCAATTTTTAACATTTTTTTTCCATTGATAATTCGATTTTAAAGACTATTATTTTAGCCTCTGAAATTTTCACACAAGTTGTGTATCTTATTCGTCTCTTATATAATTTTTAGATACATTTTCCAATCAAGCTTCAGTACAAAATCTTCGTTAATACGCACTTTACAATTTCACTAACATTTTATGTCTTAAGATAACTGCATATTACGATACGATGGTGTGCCTCAAGGATCAATTTTTAGACCATGTTTTTTGATATCTTTACAATTTTACAAATGATTTACTTATTTATTTTTAATTTTGTATTACAACATATCAAGTGATTGGGCAAACAATTTATTATATTAAATATTGTAGTCAGAATAGAGTAGTGAGTAGCGTCACAGCTTTGTGTCCAAGAGGTTGCGGGTTCGAGGCTCGGCAGGGTCAAAAAATTTTCACAACTGGACTTTCATTCGCAGGTGTTTTTCTAAAAATAAAAAGCGATCGCAGTGGCTCGGAAGTCACTTAAAGCCATTGATTCGCCTATATGACACCAACTGATAGAGTTCCTCATATATATATTGTATAAAAACCTGCCCCACTGATCACCAAAAAATATGGCTAGTGCAAGCTGGTGACAACACTCCACCTTTGATATAGTCGTCAATAAAAACAATGGTATCATATAAAAAAAGGGTAAAATGGTCCCTATACTCCCTCGCTTTGGAGTAAAAGACACTCATCATCATGAGTAAATGCACAAAATCTGTCGAAAGTTATAGGAAGAAAGTTGAAATTTGAAGTTATATGTATTTTCAACCTATCAGAACGTTCAATTTTTAAACTAGTTATATCTTCTTAACTAACTTAAATATGGTCCCTCATATAGTATAAAAACCCGCCCCACTGATCACCAAAAAATATGGCTAGTTCGAGTTGCTGACACCTTTGGTTTAGTCAGAGATATAGTCGTCAATGAAAACCATGGTCAGATAGAAAAAAGGATGGTCCCTATGCTCCCTCGCTTTGGAGTAAAGGACACGATGATGATAATGATATCTTCTCAACAACACACTTTTTATTTTCGCAATTTTAAAAATTGATAATCGTTATAAATAAAAGTAATATATCTTTAGGTAACTGCATATAACAAAATGATGGTGTGCCTCAAGGATCAATTTTTAGACCATTTTAATTTTAAGTTTCTTTGATCATTGATTTTTAACGATCAATATTTTTCTAATATTAATATGACAACTACAATATCAAGTGATTGGATTAATAATTTAAAATTATAAAATATTGAATAAACTCATAAGCAATCAAACCTACATCACACCCTGTATATTTGTACGTAGCAGCGGCTTCAGTAGATACTTTTAATACTGTGTTTTTCCACACTGTGTTATTGTTCATATTATATAAATCGGATTATAATGCCATATAGCATTTTGTGTTTTTTTTTTGTCTGTTTAAATCAAAACATTATTTGCAAATAATTCAATATTATAAAATCGATTTTTTTAAAAAAGGTTTGCAAAACGATGATAAAGTTTATAAGTTAAAGCCCCTGATGTTATATATACAAGTCGGATAAATATTATTAGAAACAACAAACTAATTTTGTACATTTTGTCTCTTGTTAAATTATTTTCCGATTTTGTGACTTGTAATAATAATAATAATAATAATTTTACACTTTATTATACTTGTAAAATATTGATCCTTTGACATTTTACAGTCTTAAAGTTTGTATATGTTGTATAGATATATATACAATTTAAGATATGAATTGGGCTGGAATAACAATTGTTTTATATGGGGAGTTTGTTTATATAGATATAAATTGTCGTTTGGAAAATTGTACAGATATAAATTTGATATTGTCGATACGATATAGTTTTGAACATATATATTATTTGTAATAATATGTTTTAAGGACATTTGACCGCAATATTTCAAAATCTATATAACTTTCGAGATAAAACTTGTATAGAAATTTATTTAATTGGACAATTTCGATGTTACCAAAAACCTTTGACATTTTCGTTGAACTTTGAAATTAGAAATCGTTTCGACAATGAATTTATTTTTATTTTTTTCAGAGGGTATAAAGAGACCAGCAAATTTATATGAATTTAACATAAAATATTAGTTACTATATACAAAGTTTGTACGATCGCTGATGAGTTTCATTTTTCCCCTAAATTAATTTAGAATTTAAATTCAGGACAATTTTAAAAACATTTTTCTCAAATAAAAGCATTTTGCTAATTACCCAAAAAATTATTTTTCCTCTATCATTGATCCAGATATGTATAAATAATTTATAAAAAAAAGTATCGTTCGCTGTGTAAATTAAAAAAAAAACAATTTTCCAATAATTAAGCTTTTTCAAATTAAACATTTCAATAATTCAAGGGTTGGCCCGCAGCTATAAATAGAGACGCGTGTCTAATAATAAATGACTTTAAAAAAGTGATAATTATATTTTGCAGCGAAAAAGTTCCCATAAATATTGTTTTGTAATTTCCTTTTAACCGCATTAAACGTATATATAAATATTTCATAGTATATAACCTCTATATAGAAGGGTGAAAAATTTATGTACGTAAAGCTTTTAATTTTGAAAACATACAAAGTTCAACAAACTTCTATATATAATAATTTAACCATCACATAAAATATACATTTATCATTATTGTATAGACGTTAACAGCTATGTTTGTTTGGCGAAAAATTAAACAGGCTTAAGTGTCAATTAAATTCAACATTTTTCGATCAGTTTGCACATCAAATGAATATGTTTATTGAACAACATAAAGCTCTTACACTTTATTTGCTTCAATCTCAGTGGCTTAAAAGTTAAAACTGACATATCGTTCATCTGATGACTAAACTGGTCGATTTATCAGTTTTAACTCGTTATTGAACATTAATAAACAACATTTCTTACATTACTTAATTTTTGATGTAAATTAAAATTCATATTTTTGGTGTTAAGAACATATACTGCTGTTGAAAAATATATAGTTACATGCGATTCTCCAATTGTTTATGTACTATAATATCATCAGCGATCGGACTACTTTGTATAACATAATTTTTGAGAGATTTACGATTCTTATACATCCAAATTAGGTGTGGTAAAAATTAAATTTTAATTTTACTCAAAATTATGGGTTAAACAGCGATGTTTATCAAGTCAGTTTCTGGTATCTATTAACTTCCTTAGTGTGTATAGCAACTCTGTTCAACACCACAATTCTGTGATTGATTTTTGATTCCATCTATATGCTCAGATTTCTTGCCAAATCTTTGAAAGTAAATCATAAATGTTTGTTATTTAATTCTATAGCAGAATGATGCTAAAGAGTCGTCATCTATATTTCAATCATTATACTAAATATATCTAATTTGTATTAAGCTTTAATATATCACTCAACTTAAGCCACTTTAACTCTTAACGTATATTTTATCATACATTTATATGAAAAACAGAAAAACTAAAATTATATTATTATTACATTCAAACCGTTGGTTATTTTAAAGTCTTCGTGTTTTCGTAATATTTGCAGTTAATATGTTGTTATATCAGCATAGTATACTGAACTTTTAACCCATTTCCTGAATAAATTAAAAACAAAACTTATTTTTTTCGTATACAGAAAGAGAGTTTTGAAAATTTTCAATATTTTATAATTTTATGTATAGTAGAAACTTTGTGTGTGACGTTGAGCTTTTTTTTTTGTTAAAGTACAGGGTGTTTCAATTAACTTACAAAAAATTTTAAATAATAAAAGGTTTTTTATACTTTTTTGGAGAGAATTATAATTTTAGTAAAAAAATCGGTCATTATCACTTAATAAATAAATTCAGAGAAGGTAGTATGTTACTTTATTTTAAGTATTTTTATTTTTTTTTTGTGATTTTCACTTAATAAATAAAATTGGCGTAAATTTTTGCTCAGAGTTGAGTGAATTTTGTTTAGTGTATTAATTTGTAATGCGCTTGATTGGTATAACCGGATCTTGACCTTTGTTACAAAAATCACACAAATTTCAATAAAAAATTAGATTTAAGCAAAATAATTAAATAAAAATTAAAACTTTTTAAGGACATTCTGTATATTATATTAATGTTTGATTGCATGTTTAACTTTAAAGAAATTCTGTTAAAAAGCAGGAATTCTCCAAAAACTCTGTAAACTCTGTAAGTACATAGAAATAAATATATTCTATAAATAACTTATGTTTTATTTAGTCTCGTAAATTATTTAATTATGTTCTTATATAGAATCATTAAGGTATTGTTTAAAACATAATATTTCCTTTATATGTTGCCCTAAATGTCGGGCATATAGAAGAATAACACCATAATGGAACATGGTTTGTATAAATATTATTACCTTCATTGTATTATCCATGTTGATTTATATGATCATAATATTGACAATAATATAATTTTACTTATGATTTATTAATTAGATATAATAATGTGGAGTGTGGACCATATTCAATTCTTTATATATTTGTCTCAACTTATGATGAGAAAGCGCAGTGTTGCCAAAGTATTATCCGGATAATTTTGTACGAGAGCATAAGGTTTTTTTTTAAATTATGATTTCTTATTACTTTTAAAAAAATATACAATTATACATAGAAAGGCTTGCAGTTTGCATACTTTTAGGGAGAGAAAATGACTTGAAAAAAATCCTTTTAGGATAAATGGTGATTTTTGGGTGAGAAGTAACTATTTGATTCGAATGTTCTTTTTATGTAGAAAATATTAGGTCACTCTCTAATTTTTTTTAAAAAACGAGTGAATTTTATGATCATAAAAAAATTGGTTTTGAGGAGTTTAAATGACATTTATGAAAAGGTGGTTGACTTTTGGGGTCTTTTTTTGAGTTTTTTTGAGTTTAAAAGATGATTTTTGGGTGAGTATATTTTTTTTGAATGTTGACTAAAAGACAACGAGTGACTTTTAAGAAAAAAATTAGCTTTTGAGAGGAGTTGAGTTATGGTCTTTTGGGTCAGTTTTGTGTTTGAAAGATGATTTTTGGGTAAAAAGTTCAATTGTTTGATTTTTTTACTGAAAACACATAGAGTGACTATAAGATAACGAATGACTTACTTTTAAGCAAAAAAAATGGGGAAAGAGTAACATTTGTTAAATATGGTGGTTGACTTTTGGTCACTTTTGGGTTTAAAGGATTTGGGTGACAGTGTCTTTTTTGGGAAGACAACGAGTGACTTAAGAAAAAGTGTATCTTTATATGGCGAAAATGTTACTTTCATGTCACTCTCTATTTTTTTTATAAAGATGTAAGGTTACGTGACAACTGAAAATAATACTATACTGTACCACTGCAAACTAATAAATTATCAATTTCAATTGTTAAAATTAATAATTATATATGTGGGTGAACAATGAACATATATTATATTCAACCGTATAATTAATTTAATTATTTTATTGTTAATTACTTTATTATTGATTAAAAATGCTATATCAAAACATAAATAACAATTGAAAACTTGAATACTTAGTGCATTTTTATTGAAATAATAAATCCCTTCCCCCAACGACCGCATGTCCGATTATTCAAGTTTTCAATA
>JANSTW010060422.1:0-11327 GCA_027564275.1 Diadocidia ferruginosa
GCTGCCGTCAAGCAAAATTGTTTCTCAGAAATATTTCTGAAATTAAAACCAAATCCATCCTTTACCTATCGCGCAAGTATTGCAAGGATGTGGTTAGCATCATCACCGGCTACAACAATCTGAACTTGCACATGCACAGACTGGGGCTGGTTGATTATGTTGTGTGCAGATTCTGTCTAGAGATGATGAGGCAGCGTCATATATGAAACGTCAAACTAACGTAGGCGAGAATTTTGTCATTATTTAGTAAAAAGGTATGCAAATTCGAACAGGAACGTAACAATATACATTTTGTTTACGTCATTTTCATTGATGAGTTCTTAGGCAATAACTAAAAGCTGAAAAACTTGTGTAAACAATTAAAAACATTCGTTTTTTATTCAACCGTATGTATAAAATAATACTAAACCCAATAAAGAAGAAATAAATACTGAATATACATTAAGCTGATATAAGGGCTCTTGAATATATCTTCAAAAAGGAACTGTAAACCCGGTTTTAACAACTACATAGCACGATCTCGGTTATGAAAATAATTGCGGAAAAAAAAATTGATTTTTATATGAGAATAAGATCCGGATTCCCGGGTACCTCTTCCGTCCAAATGTGTATAAAATTTCTTCAGTACGACTATAGTTAAAGAGGATAGACTAGTACTTGGTAGTCGCTGTGGGTTTTTAGACAATATATAAGGAACCCTATCTGTACACTGTTGGTATCATAAAGGCTGGCCAACGGCTTTAAGTCGGAAGTCACTTAAAGCCGTTGGCCCGCTTTTATTATACCAATAGTGAACACAACAGTGAACCACTGCGATCGCTTTTCATTGTTTAGAAAAACACCTGCGAATAAAAGGTGATAGTCCAGTTGTAAAAATGTTGACCCTGCCGACGCCGAGTCTCGAACCCGCAACTTCTTGAACTTAAAGCCATGACGCTACTCACTGCTCTATGCTGACTCTAAACCTAACTCGAATCATCATCATCATCATCATCATCGTTTCCTTTACTCCAAAGCGAGGAAGCATGTTTACCCTTGGTTTTTTTTACGACTATAGTTATATTTGACTAAATCAAATGTGGAGTGTTGTCAGCAACTCGCACTAGCCATATTTTTTTGTGATCAGTGGGGCGGGTTTTTACACTATGTGATGAACCCTATCAGTTGGTATCATATAGTCGGACAACGGCTTTAAGTGACTTCCGGGTCACTGTAAACGCTTTTTAATAAACACCTGCGAATGAACGGTGATAACCTAGATGTGACAATTGTTTGGCTCTACCGAGCCTCTTGATTACAGAGCCGTGACGTTACCCACTGCTCCATACTGGTTATAAACCTAACTCGAATGGTTTAATTTAATTATTTTTATGATTTCAACTAAGTTAATTAAATTGCAAACTACCATTACAATTAAATAATTTACGAATAATTCTTGCTAATTTAGCATACACTTTTGTTTAAAGCTAACACTTTATACTTACTTACAGATAATATTGTATATGTATATAATTTATATACTACATAGTATACCACTTTAATGTGCTAGAACAAAATATATTTTTGTTGTTTTTATTTTGCATTTAAATAACGATAACCGGATGCTATGAAGGAAAAGCAAAATAGAAGGGAAAAAATGTAATATAAATTGGAAAAGCTGGCTGGCTTTTTTTTTTGTATTTCCTCCAAGTTATTTATAACTCACACAAAAATATTTATAAATGCAAACGAAAAAAAAGATATTTACATAAATGTTTCATTTTGTCATGAACGAATGGAGAAGAAAAAAAACTAATTAATAAAGCTTGGAAATCTCGAAAAAGAAAGCGATGTAATCATTTTTTTTTGAAAGCGAGTGACATTTTTTACACATTTTTCTTTTGGTATAATAATTAACAAAAACACGTCATTATTGTGACTGATATAGTCTGTAGATATAATGGAGGTATATATAGGCCGGAAAAATATGTAGACCTAATTTTTTTAAGGTCAAGTTCTATTCATGGTTGACACAGTCCACGCAATTAATCATAATTTATTTTGTAGGATTTTTTTTATAGTCAGAGAATGAACAAAAAAATATGTTTGATTTAAAAATTTATTACTGGTATTGCTGAACATGTGATTTTGTGAATTCCAAACCGTGGTCTGAGTCATCTTACATGAAATAATTTCATGTATTTGACCTCATTTCTGTCTAAAAAAATATTATTCGTATGCATCTGAAGCTCCTCCCATTTCATAATTCGATGTTGCTGACGGTAAATTGTATTTTCACCCATGCTTAAAAAGTCTTCACTTAAAAAAATTACCCTAAGAATCTTATTTATGTAATAAAGTAATAGAATAAGTAAGTAATAAATAGGTCAAATGAAACCGCATAATTTAAAATGAAATAATATCAAACGAATTATTATCATTAAGCAAGTATTGAGTGGAAAAACTAATATTTCATCTAACAATCAATTTTATACAATAAAGTTAAGTGTATTTATTTCTCAATATTATTACAACTGTTATTAAAATTAAAACATTTTTATGTTCACTGACGATTTCCAATCGCATTTAAATATTTTTTTCTGTAAAATAAAATTTCAATAAGAAAATTAAAATTTTTTTCTTTTATAAAAGCTGTGGTGCAGCTAATATTTAATATTGTAATGTATCAATATTAGTTTGCCTAATTTTTATATGAGATCAAACAAATTATGGAGAGCGATCTAAAGGACATTATCAAAATTCGTTTAAGAAATTGATAAAGCTTATAATTGTTATTGTGTAAGTGCGTTGCGGTATGACGAATATAGAAATTTAGTTTTGGTAACATTAGTTGCAGTAAGATGAGTTGTGGCAAGACCAACTGAAAATTAGTTGCGGTAAAATTAGTTGTGGCAAGATTGCACATGTAGAATCGGAGACTATAAAATATTTATGGGTATCCTAATATCGATAGTAGCTGAGGTAGGTAAGAAGCCGAGTATATTCAAACCATCTAATAAATAATAAACTTTATATATAATTTCAATTCAAGAATTGTGGAATAATAATATAGAAATATAAATAAAGGACATTTTATAATATTATAATATTTGCTTTTGTAAATAGTTTTTATTATATTACGTTATTTACCTGACAATAGCATCTGATTGGCTGATAAACTTATAGCGGATACGAAATTCAAATGGTGTAGCAGCTTGCATAGGTGCATGAAAAACCTGGAAAATAACAAAATAGTAAAATGAAAATATATAGAAAAAGCTTTTTTCATAAATTTTTTTATTATACAATATACATTTTGTTATCTAGGTGTATATTTTATAGACATATATATTTTCCCTTCCTTGTTCAAAAAGTAACATAATACAACTCTACACTGTTGTGACTTTTATTGTGTATGGTCGTGTGTGTTGGTGTGCTGATTTTTTGTATCTTTCCTACTAGCTACCTGGCAGTGACGAATTTTTGAAAATATTTGTTTGCAAACATTTATTTGAACGCAAATGAACATAACAAAAACGAAAATTAAAGTAACTATATATATTCGCTGTGCTAATGTGTTACATACAGCACATCATGTAACAACTTAAATTTAAAGTTTTGGTTGTGTGCATTTGCGTTCAAATATATTTTTGTGTCTCTTTCTGACTTGTATCTTATTGTTTTATTATTTGTTTTTTGTTAGAAGGTCACAATTACTATGCAAAAACAGACACTCAAACATTATTGTCCATTGTGCCCCTCTTTGTGTTATTTAATCTATTATTTGATAAAAGCTAGTACCTTGTCAATTTTTATATCTGACATTTGACAGCCATTCCAACTGCAGGAAAGGGCTATCAATAATATTCTGTCTTGCGTGACTAAAAGCGGGATAAAGTACGTCATCATTGACATCGGTCAGTCCTATTTTGTGCATATGCGCATTTAGGGCGTTATGACCGGTGATGATGCTAACCACATCCTTACATTTCTTTCGTGATAACATAAGGATAGATTTATTTGTCTTCTCAGATATCGTACTGAGGAAGATCTTAGTTTGACGGCAGCCTGTGAGGCTTGATGTTTTTTCTGACTCGCAGATTGCACCATTCCTTTTAGCGTCGTGTTAGACACTCCAAAACGGGCCACAAAATTGCATGCAAGCTTCTCGTTTTGCCAGTTCGTTCACTTTTACATTTTCCTTCTACATTGGTATGTCCTGACACCCAAATAATGCGAATTGTATTATTTGTACCAAGACCATTTAGCAGCCTTTTACACTCCTCGACAATTTTCGAGAAGGTGGGTGGATTGATCATCAGCTTAGCTGCTCTAGCCAATGCGAAAGTTTTAACTTGGAAAACTGTACAAATGTTACTAAGATTATAAAATATATTATGCTATGTGCTAGGGGAAAAGCTCTCCTCTGTCAATGGCCATCAGTAAAAATATTGATAATACAGAGCGCTACCAGAGGATAGCGACCCTGCTCCCATTCTTCTCTACTGAGAATGATGACAGTGTATTTTTGGTCGAAAATAAAGTATAGAGTAGTCCTGTCAGCTGGCATACCTATTTCGGGAGACTCCCTCAACAGAACACCCACTTTTTCACAGTGCCCATAATTTAAGTTCTTTTCATGTCATTGCTTCTATGGTTCTCAGCTTTAAGCCTGATATAAGCTCTTCTTGCTTTCTCTTGTATAAAAATATCTAAGGGAACAGCGCATCAAAAGCATCTGCGATGTGTGGTCCCTATGGCCCCACCAGATGATTGATCTACTTTAATTTTTACATGCTTATTCCAATTTAGGACAGCTGTAGATGTAGATTTTTGAGTTGCTTGTTCAAGTCATTTCCTCTTTCTCGTAAAGAGAGTCATGGTGGTTTATGTCGGGTTGATCTTAAGGTCGTTTGCGTCGCACCATTCTTCAACGATGTCAAGGGTCATCTGCATTTTACTGTAAACAGCGCTTGACCCTGAGCCCGGTAACAAAATTGATATGTTATTTGCATAACCTTGAGTAAAAATACCATCAGTATACAGCCTTTCCATCAGAGAGTCAACTAGCATACAACACAGAAGAAGCACCTCCATCCCCGTGTAACCGTTACTTTCGCTTCAGTTTAACTATTGTTGTGTCATTCAGTGTAATCAATGAGCAGCTTTGTAACATGTTTCGAATCCACCTTACCACGGTATCATCTACTCCATGATGGCTCGCTGCATTACACAGGGAATCAAAGGTGGCATTATCAAAAGCTCCTTCCATGTTTAGGAAAGCACCAAGAGCCAAGTCCTTCTGAAACACAGCCTCTTCGATTCTCCGTATAAGCTCGTAAAGACCAGTTTTAGTGGACCTACCTCTTTGGTAAGCATATTGAGTAAGATGCAAAGGTTGACACATTATTGCGTTATCTCTTATGTATCTATCGATTAGCCTCTCCATACTCTTCAGAAGGAAGGAGGTCAAGCTATAGGTTAACAACTTTTAGCATTTGTATATATGGCTCTTCCCGGCTTAGGGATATAAACTACTCTCACGTTCCGCCATATTGTTGGAATATATCACTAAGCAAGACTCGAAAATTCTCTCGAGAAATGGAGTAAAAAGATCTATTCCCTCTCTCATCATCACCGGGTAGACCATGTCTGGACCAGGCAATTTGTATATATCAAAGGACTGTATTGCCCACTTAATTTTCGCCTGGTTTATTACCTTACCTGTTGACCCAGTCACGACAGCATCGCGAGTGCACGCAATTTCATCTAGGCGTATCTCATCCATGAGACAGCCTGGAAAATGTGTCTCCAGAAGAAACTTATGTGCTTCTTCTTTGGTGTCCGTAAAGGTTCCATCAGGCAATCTATAAGCGAGTTCAGCCTGACAGTATGGTCCTTTTTAAAGATCCTTATCAGCCTGTCCGTCTCCCTTGTGTTGTCCATACTACTGGTGAAAGACTTATAAGAGTCCAACTTGCTTTTGCGAATAAGCCTCTTATAAGTACCCTTTCTCAGGGCTTTGTTTAGAAGCTTTCTGGACTCTATACGAAGCATGTCCGGTCAACCGGTCGGTCAACCCCGAGAGAGAAATCGATATACTTATGATCCGACAGAGAATCCTCCGCATTAACTTTTCATCCCATTATTTCGATGGAGATGCGATTCTAGATCCCAGTGTAAGATCTATTACTTCCTGTCGTCTAGGTATTACAAAAGTCAACTTACAGCCACGGTTTATAACCTCTAAATCAGTAGAGGCGAGATACTCGAGAAGTTGCCGCCTCTACGTAACATTACGTAACATATGATTTTATATATTCGTTAATTAGGACGTATTATCTAGTTTTAGATGCCAGGCTTAGTGAGTACAGCACGCATAGAACACTCTGAGTACTCGTCACTGCTACCTGGCGATACAATATTATGTGTTTTGCATAATAAAAATGAAATTTTCTATTTTATATTGTACATTCCCATATATATGTGATGTGTTATGTCACATTTAGAATAAAATAAAAAAATATACTTTTCACAGAAAAATACAATATTATAATATTAAAAATATCTAACAAATGAAAAAGTCACCATAAATAAAAATATTTTGTTCAACCCAACACAAAAAAAAATGACGATAAATAAATTTATGTAAATATTATTATTGTCACGTTTTTTGCTGTGTCTCTCTGATACGGTTTTGGTTGAGGTTTTATACTATATAGGCGCATGTTGTATTTGCTTGTAGATTTTCTCGGAACCACGAAATTGGCAGCGTTTCTTTGGAATTTTATTTTCTTTTTGCATGTTTTATTAAGCGATTTTGTTTTTTTGTTTGTTTTGTTTTGTCATCAAAATCAGGATAAAAATAAATGGTTTTTCTGTAAGTATGCGTATTTTTAAGCTTGACTGTTAAACGATTTATTTGCGATTTTTGTTCTGTCAAATTAATAGTAGCTAAATTTTAATTGTCTTTTCAAACACTATTTTCAATCAAATTACACGCAAGTTGCAGAAAGGCACGTGAATTTTTATATTTGAATTTTGTGCAACATTATCGAAGTTATCGAATTTAAAAAAAAATATGACTTCAGTTTCTAGAAGTTCCTACTCAAACAAGAAAAACCCTATTTGGGTTTTGATATAGTTAGGTTTGAATATTTTTTTTATGCTGGTATGCAAACTTTTGCTCGAGATTTGGTTTTACACAAGTTATGTCTCGTAAAATATTATTAATAATAAATAATAATTTGCCACTACAACCCGCTTAGGGTCTCGGGCTAAACCATTATCACTGTTTAATCTGATTACTAGGTTCTTTCATGACAAACCGTTTTTAATGTGGAATGTTGTCAGCATGTCGCACCGGTATATTGTTGTATAGTAATCAGTGAGTGGGTTTTTACACTATATGAGGAACCCTATCAGTTGGTACCATATAGGCGCCCTACTGAGCCTCGAACCCACAACCTCTTGATTACGGAGCCGTGACTTTACGCACTACTCCATACTGGTTATGCTATCGTAAAATAAAAAACTTACAATGGTCGAGAGCCTGTAAAAAAAAACAAAAAATTATGTAATATTTTTTTTATTTTCTTTAGATTTTTGGGCGAATCTGCAGTACAGCGAATATGCTCCAAATAGGACCCCACCTCCTCTATCCTGTAAAGGGTCATCCCCCGACAAAAAATTATACTACGAATATTGGGGAAACCCCTTCTTTTTGTAGTGGTACCATAAGAGGGATCACCCCCTCTTTCAAAATGGGAGGGGCTTATCGTTTGTATGAAAAATACATTTTTATATAGGTTAGGTATTCAAAAGAAAGGTCTTAGCAAGAGCTACAACTTTGGTTCTAAAAGTTGTAGTCCATCGTCCTCCCATCAGCCTCTAGGGAGGGTTAAAGGATTTCTAAGAAGGAACATTTTGTTTTCCTGTCTGCGAACAGAAGGGGGGACGATAGACTAAAACCCTTAGAACTAAAATTGTAGCTCTTGTCAAGACCTTTCATATAAATACACACAACCTATATAAAAATGTATTTTTCATGTTGTTCAAACAAACAATAAGCCCCTCCTATTTTGAAATGGAAAGGTTCCCTCGATAAGTTTACACTACAAAAAATTTTAATTTGCCTATTCTTTCATTCTGTATAGGTGTGACATCATAATATTGCAATTTTAAAACTTTTGCATACAAACTTAATTACCATCCCCCCTGATCCTTTATAGGATAGAAGTGGTGGAGTCCTATTTGGAGCATATTCGCTGTACTGCAGTTCAGCTCAAATAATATTTGCAACCATTACATTACATTATAGACACTAGTAAATCGGTAAAGAAGTTAATAGTGGAACATTTTAGAGTGGTGTGTCGTCCTCATTGTCCAAGTGCTATAGCTCCTTGTGATGTACTAAATAGTCGTAAACTAGACTATCAAAGATTTAAACATGTTGCTTATGCGGGCGATTTTGTTGTTCTAGTTTCTTGTTTCTGTTTTTAGGATCATTAGTGACAAAATGGGGTTTGCTTTAAAATTAGATGGTAAATGGGTTGATGTTTGCGGACTATCTGTCAACTCAGCAAAGACAAGCCTCGAATTATTCACTACAAAATTAAAAAATACAGAGAGGCAGCCTCCTAAGATAGGAGTCATCACACTGACTTTATCCTCTAAGCTAATAATTTAAGTATAGTTCTTGACCCCAAACTTAGCTGGAATACGAATGAACGGGTTAAGGAAGCAAACGTCGCCCTCTACGTGTGTTACAAAACTTTTTGTAAAAACCGAGGTCTCCATCCCAATATGAGCCTCTAGTTCATATGGGTCGCTATAGTATAATGACCAGCTATGGAAAAGGGATACAACCGCTGAACCGCAGTAATCATGGGCATTGAGAACAATTTTACACTTACTTTCACCTGACATGCATATTAAATGCGTGACTAAGTGCGCTGGTCTTAGACGCAGGAAATCTGAGCTCTTACGAATCCAACTGAATACTTGCATTGGGTCGTAATGATCTGTTTATTACCACAGATTATTTGCTTCCAAAATCGGAACTGTATAACAAATTCCACGCAGTATTTCCAACCACAAAAGAGTGGACAGTCAGGCACATACTGGAAGGGTTTGACACTGTAATCCTCATTGACGGTTCAAAGATGGACTGTGGTGTTTTTTGCGAATATCTTGACATATCAGACAAGACGTGTATTTCATGTTGAAGTAATCGCTATTTTGTTAGCCCACAGACGAGAGTGGTGGCATACAATGCTCGCATGTAGCGAATAGCTATTGTCATGGAAAGCTATGACTAACTTTCAATCATTAACAGTCAATTTGATATAACTCTTGTTTGAGTTTTCGGACTTTAATGAGCATGCCGACGAACTACGTTGGATGTTAGTACATGCGGCTAGAATGAGTATCCCACACAATCTATACGCTCTGTCGCAGCTGTTGTTTAACGGATGAGTTGGAGACTATCGAATGCATATTTTTAGATATGTCAACATTTTCATTCCTCCACAGAGAGAAAAAATCTATAATATTTTAAAAACCTTATTGTTGATGTCTCTTGGAAATTTCAATACAAAATATTTGTTTTGCAAAAATAAATTATTTTATCGCAGAGATAAATGTGAAGGGGGTGGCGAAAATAAATGAAATATTTTGCACGTATAAAATAGACAAAGAATGCAAATGCAAAATAGATGCAAAAATACACAAAAAACGAATAGCTGAAATTTGCCAGAAAAGCAATCAGTCTCAAAATTCCAAGTTCTGGCAGAGTGTCTCTTCTGTATGCAATTTATATGGAATTTATTTTTTAAATGTTTAGCGAAGCGAATGGGGAATTCATTTTTTTATCAAAAAGTCTCCAATTTGAGACATATTCGTTAAATGTATTTAAAAAAGAGTCGTGGTTCAAGTTAAAGTCAGCTATTTTGATCTTTGTAGACCTTTTCAATTCAAATTTCAATTGTTTTTATTCTGTTTATTAATTATTCAATGAATTTACCTAAACCTAATACTATATGTTGTGTATGCGGCATAACCTCAATATTTAGGTACTGTAAATTTATATTCACTACCCTACCCTAATATAGATTTTATTACAGAAAAAAATCAATTAATGATTAAATAATTTCAACTTACCTTCACCGATGCTGTGACCGTTGTTGTTTCACTGTAATAAAGTTGTGGTCCGGACGCTGCACCACACCATGAGCCACCAGTAAACGGTCTACCCAATTCGCTTAACTAAATTAACACAAGAAAAACAAAAGTTTTTTATTTACTATTTACTACTAACTGTGTATTATGTGTATTGTAATTGACTCGCATAGAATATCTAATCGTATAATGTTCTTGTGCGACTTCATCTTTGGTTAAATACATAAAAATATACAATTAAAGGAAATAAAAATAATATATTTAATGATCCTTTAAAAGGCTCTTAATATTTTCTTTATATAAATATAACTTCCGTTATATTTATGTTTATTTTATATGTAATAGTACAATTAAATTTGGGTGGTTGTTTTTGTACATTATGTTACATATATTATACCCTCGCAGTCGCAGCATCCGCACCATCTACCGCCCCAACTCACTGCGACACAATTAGCAACATTGAAAGGGACACGCAGCCAACATATTTTTTTGTAATTAAGAAAATTAAAAGATTTTTCCGAAATTAATTATATAATTCTCTATGGACTTGTGACGCAGAATATATTGTTCAACTCCTCAATGTTAAGGATTCTATATGTGTAATTTTTTTCCACAGGAAGAAGATGTTATTATATTTTAATTCTAAGTAATGTTGATTTCTTATTAATATTTGTTATTGTCGTTTCGGTGGTGGTGGGTGCGTGAGAAGAACACAATTTTTTATGCAAAAAGACATTTTAATAATGTTTACTTAAATATTATTAAAGGAAAATTAACATAATTAATTGATGTGGTATAAAGGTCATTAAACAATAAACATGCTCTGGTAGTCTTTTTAGCAGTAATTTTATGTTAGTGAGGGCTGGGCTTATAGACGATTTTTGAGTTTTCGCACATTTTCCGAAAATTATATGAATTTAAATTGTGTTAATTTATTGCAACTAGGCAATTTCATTTAAATTTTAACTTGTGTTCTTCTCTTAATTAAAAATAGTTAAAAAATAACTAAGTCTTAATTATAGCCCAATTTAAATTAAAATTCAAAACATTTGTTTTAAAAAATCAAAGAAAAGGTTTCCATACGGAATTTTGAATAACCAGTATGGAGCTGTGGGTAAAGTCACGGCTCTGTAATCAAGAGGTTGTGGGTTCGAGGCTCGGTAGGGCCA
>JANSTW010060433.1:0-11326 GCA_027564275.1 Diadocidia ferruginosa
TTTTTATTCCACGTGTAGCATTTTAGCTTTAAAGTTTAAATTGCGATTTGTCAACAATAGCAAAATGTCGTTATGCCATTCTTCTTCCGAAGGTGCGATATTTTCTATAATTTCTACCTAAATTATTATTTTCAATAATTTCTACCTAAATTATTATTTTTAATAATTAAATAAATAATTAAAAAATGTTGTACATTTATAGAAAAATGATCAAAGAATACATGTGCAGCAACTTCCTGGCCGAGCAAATCCTGAGCGACGTAGCACCAGCACATTTTCATCAAAGAATCGGTATTATTAAATCCAACGATGGTAAAATTTAGAATAACAAAGAATTATTAAATTTATTAATCGATAAAAAAAATTTACAAAAGAAAATCAAACGTCCAGAATACCGAAAAAATTTGGCCGATCTCTAAAGAGTGAACTTCAAGAATCGATGAGATTTGATCAGGGATCGTCTGGCTACAAGGATTGGCTATCCAAGTATAAACATTTTTAAAGAAAAATTATTAAAACACTTAACTATGAAATTACAGAACATCTACTCTGGATGATATTTTTCGACATTACATAACACCGTCAATAAATAATGCAAGTGGCCACAATACAAATTCAACAAGACGTCAGGATAAGCAAGAAAATGAAGACTATGAAGAGGGCGATGTGACCGGATATGCAATGCAACAGCCACCTTTAGTAAGTTTTGTATAGTTGAAGCTAATTAAATTTAATTGAAAACTATAAAATAGAGTCCACATGGATTTGTTCCACAAAATCATCCTTCCGAATTTCTCGAAAACATGCATCATGCTCCAGGATATGATGAAAATAATCAACAGTCGATAGCGGGACGTAAGAGCAATAAGAGTTTTTAAAACAAATTTTGTCTAAATTTTCAAATTTAATTTATTTTAGAACTTTTTTCTTCTTGACTTTTCTTCTTTTATTTTATAGCTATTGATGTAGATTTTCCACACCATGAGGACTTTTATAATTCTTTTCAAAATGATAATCCATCAAACTTTCTACTCTATAATCCAAACATACATCCATCAGATTCTTCGCCTTTAAACAATTATCCACCAGCTCCGCCACATCAACCATACTATTCTCCGAATTACTACAATTCCAATTACCATCATAATGAAAAGGAAGAAGAATCGACGTTTCTTTCTAATCCTTTTAAAAAAATAAAAAATAAAATTCGTGATTTGTTTAAAGGACATAAGAAAGAGGAGTATCATAACATGTATGGAGGAGGTACCTATATCTACTTATTGGCAGTTAATTTAAAAAGTCAAAATTAGTTTATTTAATATTACTAACAAAATTTTCCAGATATTTTCTCGAACTAGTATTTTTTTTTGTGAAAGACCTTTGGCTCTATTTCTAGAGAAAATATCTGGAAAATTCCATACTAATATATTATCAATAACCAAGTAATAAGAACAAATTATAAAAAAAGGATATTTTGTATATTTATACGATCTAATATTTTTTTTAATTAAATTAAAAATCTATAATTAAGGTCCTTGCATAAAATTTACTAATTATAATTATATTAGTACGGTTCATTTTGGCCTAAAAAAGAATATTGTCGCCTTTGGAGCAAGGAAAAAATAAAACAAGTCAAAATCAATAAACTGTCTTTACAAAATTCAATTTGGCGCCGTAATTCAAGATGGCGTCAAAACGACATATAAAGAAATAATTCAAGATGGCGGACTTTTAACACTTAACAATGTTCTACAAAAATATGTTATTATTGTCATTTCCTACAACTTCTTTTTACTAAGTTTTCTGATAGGACCGTTCGTTTGGGAGATATGATAAAAAAATTAAGAAATTACCAGTGGCGTTCTACGGCGCCATCTTGAATTTTTTCAAATATTTTTTTTTTATTAATTTTGTCTGATTTTATTTTTGCCTATAACATACTAAAATGCTAAAGAAGTGGCACCAAAATGAACCCTACTGTATAATAAGCTTTATACAAAGGTATATGGTAAAAAAGTAATGTCATGTGTTAATGTGCCTAATAATGGTCTCCGCATTGGACGATTTCTAATGCTAGAAAAATCGTGCGGTATTTTTATATTCATTATTTATAATTTTTTACAGAATTTACTATGACACTATCATTTTCCATAACTATGCACTAAAAAATACTAAAATATATTTTTTTAACACATAAATAAAGAATTATGGGTATGGATGTTTTCCAATCGGGACTTTTTTTTAATTTTTTATAATTTTATTTTGATGTAAAATAAATCATAAATAGGTTACGATCATTTTGGAAATGATGACTACGGTGCACAAAGTTTTGATAAGGGAGGATCTTCAAAGGAGATGGGACTCAAAGATTTATTTGATATTGCACTAACGACGCTGGCATTTCTGTCCTTTGGTATGTTTATACTGCAAGTTTTAATGTGCGTTACAATGGTAAATGAAATGTCCGTTATCTGACTAATAAGAATAATAATAATTTTTCCAAAAGCAGACAAACACAAATAACAACAATTTAGTTATGATGCCAATGGAAGAAATCAACCCGGCTGTGGAAGAAGTTAGGCGAAGGCACCGTCGCTCTACCGACCCAACTAAGGATTCGTCAAATTTACCGGAGGTAATTATTTTTTTTATATATAATTAAATTTTCTATTTTTTTATCTAAACAGATGAATGAAATTGCCAAAAAGATCCTGCTATCAATTGAAACAGTTTTGGTGGCTGATAAAGATGGTGGTAAATGTTTGCATCAAATTCTTTGTGAAAATAACAAGTATTCTCGAAAGCGTAAGGATAATCAAAAAATTTGGATTCCTGTGTGGAGGTAATAATTTAAAAATTAATTTTGTACATCTTATATTTAAGAGATATGCAATTTTTTTCGATGAGATTTACTTAGAAAATTTTGAACTAATATAAAACCGCCAAATTTAATTAATTATATTTTATTTATTTCATATTAGTTTGGGACTAAGTTGGCTATCGTCGAAAATGATAACCACCCAATCGCCATCTTCGTCAATATTGGAAAGTCTGAAGGCATCAGCGTTGGGTTTGGGTCGGGCCAACTGTGTGAAATTGTTTCCCTGTGATTTTCGTATACCGCAAAAGGATCGAAAAAATCGCCGTACAGCAAGATCGATAAATAATCATATATTTGAGTGGAATATTTAATTAAATTATAAAAGCACATTTTTATATTTAAATTTTAAATAACTTAATGATAAATATTTATTAAATTATTTTAATTTAAGCTTTGAGATCTAAAAAATCAATAAGATTTTTTTTTATATAAAAATTAGTTAATTTTTATTTAAAAATAAATACATATAATAAATAAAAAACGCATGAATTTCCTGCTTTAAAATGTAAAAAACCATTTTTATGGCAAAAAAATTAATAACGGCCGATTTAAATTTTAAAAATTTTATATGACAACACGTGCTAAATTTTTTTTAGAAATGCACCGTGCATGCCGTCCTAATATCGCCAATTAAACATTTATTTCATCTGGCATCACTCATTCAATTTCAGGGGGCGTTATTGTGAAAATATATTATGTTAAATGTTAACAAAGGGCTTATTGGGGCTTATCTACCTAAAAATTATCTATAATTGTAAATTTCCATACATCTTTTCTGATGGTTCAATTAATATTCTGTAATTCATGAGTCATCTGAAAATAAATAAATTTAATTTTTTCATAATTAAATTTATATTAATAACCAAATTTCGTATGGTAACACTGCCATAAGATGTAAATTTTGCGCAAATGTCATACAAATAGCTATAAAAAAACTACAATAATGCTATCGAAGACAACAACCCGCAGAGTGGTGAATATAAATGTTCATGTCATCCGTTCCAACGACAAGTATGATAACTCGAGATATCAATACTTTTGAGTTTATTTATTTATATCATGAGAGTGAGCATGAAATTCAATATATTTTGTAAAAATCTCGTATTTGCTATAAAGAATAATCCTCATACCTTGATTTTTGGTAGAAACGTCCCTTTTTATCAGGAGATATGGTTAAAGTTTGGCAAAAAATTATTTAAAAAAAATGTATTTTATTTGAAAGGAAAAACATTAAGTTAATTTAATATGTTTCCAAACACTCCCCATCAACCATCTTCTCCTTTTTGCTTTAAATAACTTGTTTATTATAATTGTTTGTCAAACGTTAATCCCCTGCTGATCCGAACCTTTCTCCGAAAGTCGTAATAATTTTTTTTGTATATTTGGAGCGAAAAGAGTGCTCTCCGATTCACTGTTCTATGCTGACTATATAATAATAACTATATAACAAAATAAATTTATTGTTGAATTAATTATGTTAAATAATATTTTTAACATAATTGCTCACAAATACGAAACTTCTGAAATTATTTACTTTATTTGTATTTTATTATCCGTTCTTGAAATTTATATACTTTGATCAATTTCTCAACTTTTTCTATGCCCAGAAACTGGACCAAAAAAATCCGAAATTATAAAAAATACGCTTAATCGAAGCCGAGCTTGATGGGCACGATTATAATTTTGTTAACAATTCAGAAAAGTTGATCAAATATATGTATTATTTTTTTTAATGATGATGAGTCGGATCAGCATATTATTTATTTATTTTCAAAATTATTTTTCATTTAACATTATTAGGTGATACAATATTTGTTTATAGAATTTAAGATTGCTTATATTATATTTCTATCCAATTGTGTTTCAAAGAAAATTTTTCATCGTTACACACCTCACTGTTATGAATCACCACCGATTATGTTTGATAAGTGAATATTTGTAATATCAATTTTTTTTTTAAATAAAAAAAGGTTTATACAATGATTTACCTAAAATTAAACCTGAGGTGAGTTAATGGAAATTAATCGAAAATTATTATCTCAAAATTATAGTATATTTTCGATCGTTTTTCAAAATTCGACGTCGAATTTGATTCAATAACCTTGCTCGCTATTTTCGCTTTTTATAAATTCAGAAGAAATAAATCAAATGACAAATTTTCAGAGTAAACTGTAAAAATTAAAAATTGAACATGGTACATTATATAGTATGTTATACTAATTAGAGGTACTAGAATATATTCTTCTAGTACTTCTAATACTAATGGGTGTGTGGTGCTTATTTCGTACTGATATTTTGATCAATAATACAGAAAGGGTTTATAATTTTTCATATTTATTACAATTTTTCGTCGACGGGCAATTTCAAAAAAATATTTACAAAAAAATTTCAAATCGTCTAAAAAGAAATATCCATCCTATAGTTAGGGCCGATTTAAAATTCCACCATTCGCAATATATTCACCACGCGCCAATCGCACAGATGACGTTTCACAAATTTCGCGCTTCGTTGACCGCATTTTGCGTGTATTGTCATAAGGCAACCAAAAACTGCTAGAATTGGTGCGAAGAAGGTGCCGGACTGCTACAACACCACTACCACTGTGCTGCGAGCGAATGAATTGAATGTCGCCTCCATCTTGATTCTATAACCTGGCAAAGACGGGGCTTCTTCCGTGAAACTGAAAAGAAAAATTTTTTAGTTCGCATATTTTTAGTGAATTAATTATAGTTAGTCCAATAAAATTATTGTGTTCAAAAGCTGATAAGTGCAGGGAACACTTTGCTGAGATCGGCGTTAGCTCATACTTATGTCTATCGCCGATACGTTGAATTAAATATGACATTGCCGAGTGCTGCACGAGTCTATGCGGACGTAAATTCTCATAAACCGCGTGAATATTGGGATTATGAAAACTATGTTGTGGATTGGGCCAATCAGGATGACTACCAATTGGTGCGGAAGTTGGGCCGGGGCAAGTATAGCGAAGTGTTCGAAGCAATTAATGTGACCAACAATGAAAAGTGTGTGGTGAAAATTCTGAAACCAGTGAAAAAGAAGAAGATCAAACGGGAAATTAAAATTTTGGAAAATCTTCGAGGCGGAACAAATATAATAACACTGTTGGCTGTTGTCAAGGATCCGGTATCCCGTACGCCGGCCCTCATTTTTGAGCACGTCAACAACACCGACTTTAAGCAACTGTATCAAACGCTCACCGATTTTGATATTCGTTATTATTTATATGAATTGTTGAAGGCGCTAGACTATTGCCACAGCATGGGCATAATGCACCGAGACGTTAAACCACATAATGTCATGATTGATCATGAAAACCGAAAGCTTCGCTTGATCGATTGGGGTCTGGCTGAGTTTTATCATCCCGGCCAGGAGTACAATGTGCGGGTTGCTAGCCGTTATTTTAAGGGACCCGAACTGTTAGTCGATTATCAAATGTACGATTACTCGTTGGATATGTGGTCGTTGGGATGCATGTTGGCATCGATGATATTCCGAAAGGAGCCATTCTTTCACGGACACGACAACTACGATCAGTTGGTTAGAATTGCCAAGGTTTTAGGGACAGAGGAACTATATGCCTATTTGGACAAATACAACATAGAGCTGGATCCTCGTTTTAACGATATATTGACGCGACATTCGCGCAAACGATGGGAACGTTTCGTTCACACAGATAATCAACATTTGGTTTCGCCAGAAGCGCTAGATTTTCTCGATAAACTTCTTCGTTATGACCACTTTGAGCGTTTGACTGCCCGTGAAGCAATGGATCATCCATATTTTACAGCTATCGTCAATGTTACAAACGTTGCATCCAATTCAACATCAAAGGCGTCCAATCAATAATAAAGACAACACACAATTTTTTAAAGTTATTGATTAAATTTATACAAACAAAATCTAAGGGAACTCATCTTCAACAACAACAACAACAACAACCTACAAAATAAATTAATTATAAACGAGGATCATCTCCAAAAAACAAAATATTTAACTAAAACGTAGTCCTTAGCAGCAGCAGCTACTACAACAACAACAACAACAATAATTTTGCATCAAATATTTAACTAAGTGCATCAAGAAAACAAGCAAAGAAAATTAATTTAATTTCATAAATACACCAACTACACTAAGTGCAAAACTACAACAACAACAACTACAACCAACCAAGAAGAATGAATTTGAATGAAAATGATCACAAAAGCCACGTTTTCTTTGTGTGTGTCGTCGTCGTCGTCTGTGGTGGGATGGATTCTAAAATAAATTAAAATAATTTAATGAAACAACAAGAAAAAATTAACAAAATATATAAATATATTAATTAATAATAATAATTACAACAAAAAAATTAATAAAAATAATAATAATTAAACAACAACCTTTGTATTAGGCCGATTCTTTGGTATATTCTGATGGTAAAACGTCATATTGTATTTATTCGCAATTAAACAAAAATCCAAACAATTCTATTTGACTTTCAAATTATTGTTTACTCAACGCGAACGGCGGCCACCACCCGACAGAACAATATTTTGCATAATTTTCCACCCGAAATTAATATTCTATTTTATTTTTAGGCGACCAACAAGGAGACTTCAGTGGCTAAAGTCTAAAAACCAAAAATGTTTATCTTCTTTTATCGATTTTCACATCAAATATTTCGATGACATGGAACGAACTTGAAGTACCTGGATTATTAGTGGCGGTTGAAGACTTTCCATTTATCGATCCTAACATCAAATATTTCGATGACATTGAACACGAACTTGATGAAGTACCTGCCCTATATCTACCTCAAACAAATGTATGGGATGGGAACATCAAACTCGCGTATTTATTATTCAAATATAAGAAATGCGAAAACATACAATTTACGATAACATGAAGCTCTTGAAGCATTTGCTATTGCCACAATTATGGATTTAAATCTTTTCACTATCCATAATTGCTTGCAAGGTAAACGGCGAAAGAAAATCGTATTTTGTAAATTTTGAGCATAGCTTTTATGTTGTCGTCGCATAAAAACAATACATAATATAATATTGAAAATTTTCTATTAATATTATCTGTTTTCAGGTCAAGTTTAGAGCGACGACGTGTGCATTGATAAAGTGTATGATGTCAACCGCATATTATATATAGAGAAATGTGTGCCTCTACACTACGGCTTGATTATCGTGATGATGATTTGTCAATATTAATTGTCAGCACCTACTATATTGGTAAACATGTAGTACCACACCTTTTTTGAGAAAGGGGGGAAATTAGTAGAGACATTTTCAAAATAAAATATTTCTCAATATTAGAAAATTTGTAAATTAAATCGCTTGAGAAAATATTTCTAATTATTGACATTCGTCATACTTTAGTTCCACAATATTGCGAAATTGATAAAAATTTCCATATCGTTCAGTAATTATGAGTTATTTTGTTTTTTTTTTGTCGCTTCGAATGAACAAAGCCTAAACATTAAAAAAATAATTAAATAATTCAATTTCCCTAGTATGTTCAATGTACCCAACGCAACATATAAGAGAATCAATTACTCAAAATTTAAAATAAAAAATCAGTTCCAAAGTCCATAGCTGGGATGCAGACATTTAATAACACCTTGCTTTGATCTGAATGTAATAACAGTTGAGTTTGGCACCACTAAATTTTACTGTGAAATTAATTACAAAGGCCTAATCTCGCCTCATTCATTTTTTTTAAATTTTTTATTTAACATTCTCAAATTTATCTGTAAGATGTGTTCCAACATTAAGTAATGGAGTTTATATTTTCCAATCTGGGCCAAAATTTGGTGAATTTACTATAAAAAAGGGTCCAAAATTTAAAGTACTAAAATTGAAATGTGGGGCTCTTCTTTAGAGAATTTTTTCCTTATTTTATCCGCGTTTTACAGAAAGACATTTATTTTAATTAAAAAACAAAATTTGAAATGTTGAAATCTAATCGAACAGTAATTATGGAATTTTTAATTTTTAACAGAATGTTGAAAATATTTTTTGAGGCGTTGAAAATTACGATTTCTTTATGACTTTACTTAACTTTATCTTGCTTACAACAGGATGTTAGTCTGAGTCTCGTTCATTTTCTGCCACCAGGTGGACCTATTTTCCTAAAGGGAGTAACCCTCTGAACAAAATTTTGCCCCACATACTTCCATTTTAAAAAGACTTCTAAGGCTTCAAATTCTTGCACGACTGCCAATACTTCCAAAAGGCTTTCAAGACTTCTTAAACATCCAAAAGTCTTCCAAGACTTTCAAGTCTTACAATACTTCCAAAATTCCTGGACTTCCAAAAGACTTCCCAACTTCCAAGTCTTACAAGACTTAGAATGCTTCCAAAAGACTTTCAAGACTTCCAAAATATCTTAAAAGACTTCCAAGAAGGTGTCCCAAGACTTCCAAAGGTGATTCCCTCGTACTCTCCGCCACCGCTTTCCAATTAACTAACTAGATAATACTCCAAGATACTTCCAAAAGACTTCCAAGACTGCCATTACTTCCAAAAGTCTTCCAAGACTTCCCAACTTCCAAGTCTTACAAGACTTCGAATGCTTCCAAATGACTTTCAAGGCTTCCAAGACTTCCAAAATTTCTTAAGACTTCCAAAATTTCTTAAGACTTCCAAAGGAGATTCCCTCGTATTATCCGTTAACGCTTTCCAATTAACTAACTAGATAATAATCCGAGAGACTTCCAAAAGACTGTCAATACTTCCAAAATTCCTAGACATCCAAGTCTTCCAAAACTTCCCAACTTCCAAGTCGAGACTTCGAATGCTTCCGAAAGACTCCCAAATGACTTTCAAGGCTTCCAAGACTCACAAAAGTGATAACCTTCTAGTATTCTCCGCCAACGCTTTCCAATTAACTAATTAGATAATAATCAAAGTGCGCAAGTGAAAAAATCTATTTGAACGCAAATCTACACAAAATTCAAGATTTTCAACTTGTTTCTGTCGATTTGCGTGTAAATACATTTTTTGTTCCTCTTTATCACTTGAGTAATCATAAAATTTTTAATTGTTTTATTTTATGTTTTATTACGTAAACTAAAGGAAAAAGGCAATTTTCGAATATTCCTCTTGAGACTTTTTCTTCCGTTTGATTTCAATCTTTACTTCTATAACGAAAAAGTAGTTTAGATAGACAGAAAACTTTCAACAGTTGTACTGTAGGTTCGTTATTTTTATATTATTAAATGAGTTGGATCAATTTCTTAGGTTTTCCTATATATGTCCTGGATTGTTATGGTTCGTTTTCGCAATTTATATGAAACATAAGAATGCTTCAATGAAGTATTTGGTCAAAGGGTTGATTACAATTCTGACATTTCTTTGAACACCAAATTTTCTTGGTGTAAAATTGTGCATACAATTAAGTTAAGGGAAGCGGATACATGCCATCGGTCATCGCTGGAATATTCGTCACTGGTAAGTATATGTTAGTTAAGTAAGTACATTTAATTTAAGATAAAATTGGTAAACAAGACAATTTTGTTGATAACAACATGTACTGAACACTTCACTTTGTCGTGGTACGTAACTTCTTAAAGATGATGGTTTATCAGCAGCGTGCGGTGAAAAAGTTAAATTGCTATACAAAACACCACTGAAATATGAGCATTTTTTAGGGGCCATAAATGCAATCCCAGAACTACAAATCTCTTAAAACTCCCCTTACAAAATTTTGTTGCAATATGTCCACTGGTGTAAAACTTTCTAGTATGTAATATTTTGCAGACAGACGCTTTTTATTTTTCTGAATCATGGCATATAACGAGAAAAAAAGGGTATATGGTCCCGGCAATTTGACCATTTTAACCTAAATTAAGGCTTGTACTATTGTCATACAATCTCCATTATGTATATAGATTTTTTTAATGAATAGTAAAAGCAAAAATCAAATAATGCATATTATGCTCCCTTACTTTGAGTAAACGTAACGATGATGAAGATCAGTACTACATACATAACCACTGACTACTGAGGCACTGACTAGGTGATAAATAAAATAATACGCATACCTAATCGTAATATAGGTATATGCTAGGTGTAATAGTATAATATCTATTATTATCTATGATTAGACCTTACTAATGTACAAATATAAATTAAAAATTTCATCACCTCTATATATAGTTATATACTTATATAGTCATGTTATTGTAAATAAAAGTATTTATTTAAAAAGAAATCATACATAATAAAACAATAATTGTAGCATATTGTATAAAATATTAAGTAAATATTTTGATAATAGCTATATGATGCATAAATATTATAAAATATAAAATTAGACTTATATGCTGAATTAATTTTGAATATTTTAGAATTTAAGGAATTTGTTAGGGAATCGTTAGGGGATGTAAAAAGACTGCAATTGCTATAGAAATCAGTTTAATTCGTTCATTTT
>JANSTW010060444.1:0-11324 GCA_027564275.1 Diadocidia ferruginosa
GCGATCGCTTTTTATTTTTTAGAAAAATCACCTGCGAATGAAAGGTGGTAGTCCAGTTGTGAAATTTTTTTGACCCTCTCGAGTCTCGAACCCGGAACCTCTTGGACACAAAGCCGTGACGCTACTCACTACTCTATGCTGACTACTGACCAATTTATAATAAATGAATTTAATTAATTTTAAAATAGCTTTTATTCGAAAAATTTAAGAATAATTTTTATTTCTGCATCAGTCGCAATTTTACTTGATGCTGCTCAGTTGTCGCCATTTTGTTTATCTATATTTTGACGTGTAGAACTCAACTCGACCAATTTCGATCCAATAACGAAGATCTAACTCGAATCCGGTTTCCATTGGCAATTTTGAGTTGAAAGAAGCTTGAAAAAAGCTTGAGTTAGTCATGGATACACGCTATATGAAATGGTACCGGAATAAAGTACACAGCCATTTTTTAGGTGGAACAATCTTAAGGTCCCAGCTCTTAAATGATCCTCCCCACCGAAGGACTTTCCCAAACTTCGAAAACTCCTAAAACATTTGGCGCTATATTTCCACCTGTAGGCCTTTAGATAGTGGAAGGGGTTAAAGTTTGATGAATATTTCAAAAAAATCAATGCACATACGAGGTTTTGCAATTATACGACAAGTTCATCCAATCATCTTGCACAGTTCATTTTCGGGCAGTGGCGTTCATTTCGAAACGTCAAAACACTACGATTTTTTTTGCAAAGTTTTTTTTGCACAATTTTTTTTTGACGAACTGCTGCAACCGCAACTAAAAACCCAAATTTTGGATCATATTTGATCCGCGGTAAACCTTTAAATTAGAACAAATAGTTTTGAAAAAAAGAACAAACAAACAAAATGTTGTCAAGTGTGCGCCATATATCGCGGCGAGCATTGTCCACATCGAAAAGTGTGGCGGCCCAACAGCTAGCCGTACGCGATGCCCTCAACCAGGCCATGGACGAGGAAATGGAGAAGGACGACAGGGTCTTTATACTTGGTGAAGAAGTAGCCCAATACGATGGTGCTTATAAGGTATTTGGTTTCCCGTTTCCTGAATCAATCCATTGATAACCTTGGAGCTTTCTCCCAATTCACTACCATAGATTCTCCTAAAGTTATTTTTTTGCACAGTTTGATTACGTAAACTTTTCTATTTTTTTTTGTAAAGGTTATCCGTCAAATTATACTTACAAATCTATAGCATGCAACGTTTAGCTATTTTTTTTTCGTTCGGCGAGCTAATATTTATGCATATGATGAGTGATGGACATCACAGAATTAACGCAATTAATTATGTAATTAGCAAAATTCTTATCACTAAATAATCGAGAATAATTGCTATTGAATGTGGGGCTCCATAGAAGTTGAATATAAAAAAAATTCAAAATATATAAAAATACTTTGTTGCTGATAAGAGATAACATTATTTAAAAATCGCTTAACTCAGTTGCAATACAAATACTTGTTTATTTTTTAAAATTATAAAACGTTTATATTTATTAGGTATTAAAACAAACTCATCTCTAATAGAAGGTGATTGACCTCAGCAGCGAATTTCTTATATTGTATCTAGGATTCTAGGGGGTAATAACCTGACCACTTTAGAATCATCAAGAGTTTCCATTCCAAGATATCCAAATTTTTTCATATTATTTCCAAAAGCGATCTGAGTAAAACTTCATAAGACTTCTATTAGATTTCCATAAGACTGCTAAAAGACTTCCATAAGAACTCAAAAATATGTTAAACAAAACTTCTAAAAGTGTTTCCCAAGGCTTCCAAAAGAATTTTAAAATACTTCAATAGGAATTTCCAGTCTTCCAAAAGATTTCCAAATAACTTCTAAAAGACTTTAAAAATACTCCCATAAGACTTTCATAAAACTTCCACAAGACTTCCAAAAGATTTTCCTAAGACTTCCAATAGACTTTCAAAATATTTCAATAGGACTTTTTAGTCTTCCAAAAGATTTCCATAAGACTTCTAAAGGACTTTCAAAATATTTCCATAAGACTTCCAAAAAACTTTCATCAGACTTCCAAAAAAACTTTCATAAGGCTTCCATAAGACTTCCAAAAATTGTACATGAGACTGCCAAAAGACTTCTAAAACACTTCCATAAAAGACTTGAAAATACATTCATGAGCCCTCCAAAAAATGTTCATAAGACTTACAAAATATTTTCATAAGACTTCCAAAGGATTCCATAAGACTTCAAAAATTGTCTGTAAGACTGCCAAGAGACTTCCAAAAGACTTCGATAAGACTTCCAAAATACTTTCATAAGACTTCCATAGGATTTTCATAAGACTTCCAAAAGACTTCCAAAAGTTATCCATAAGACTTACAATATACTTTCGTATTAACTATAAGACTTTCAAAAAACTTTCATGAAACTTCCAAAAATTGTTTGTAAGGCCAAGAGACTTCCAAAAGACCAAAATACTTTCATAAGACTTCCAAAGGATTTTCCCAAGTTCCAAAAGACTTCCAAAAGTTTTCCATAAGACTTACAATGAACTTTCGTTATAACTACTTCTAAAAGACTTCCAAAAAAACTTTCATAAAACTTCCAGAAGACTTCCAAAAGAATTCCCCAATACTTCCAAAAGACTTTCAAAATACTTCAATAGGACTTTTTAGTCTTCGAAAAGATTTCCATAAGACTTCCATAAGACATCCAAAAACTTTCATGATAGGTACTTCCAAAAAACTTTCATAAGAACAAGACTTTCAAAAGATTTCCCCAAGATTTCTAAAAGTCTTTCAAAATACTTCAATAGGAATTTTCAGTCTTCCAAAAGATTTCCATAAGACTTTCAACATACTTCCATAAGACTTCCAAAAAACTTTCATAAGACTTCCATAAGTCTTCTAAAAGTTTTCTATGAGACTTCCAAAAGACTCCTAAAGGATTTCCATAAGACTTCCAAAATACTACCATAAGACTTCCAAAGGATGTTCCCAAGATTTCCAAATGTTTTCCATAATACTTACAATAAACTTTCGTGATACGTACTTCCAAACGACTTAAAAAAAACTTTCATAAAACTTCCACAAGACTTCCAAAGAATTTTCCCAAGACTTTCAAAATACTTCAACAGGACTTTTCAGTCTTCCAAAAGACTTCCATAAGACATCCAAAAACTTTCATGATACTTCCAAAAAACTTTCATAAGAACTCCACAAGACTTTCAAAAGATTTCCCCAAGACTTCCAAAAGTCTTTCAAAATACTTCAATAAAACTTCCAAAAAACATTCTTGAGACTTCCAAAAAACTTTCATAAGACTTCCGAAAGACTTCCATAAGACTTCCAAAGAATTTTCCAAAGACTTCCAAGAGACTTCCATAAGACTTCCAAAAATTGTCTGTAAGACTGCCAAGAGACTTCCAAAAGACTTTGATAAGACTACCAAAATACTTTCATAAGACTTCCAAAGGATTTGGTTTTCCATAAGACTTCCAAAAGGCTTCCATAAAACTTACAAAATACTTTAGTAATACTTCCAAGAAACTTTCATAAGACTTCCAAAATACTTTCATAAGACTTCCAAAGGATTTTTCCAAGACTTTCAAAAGACTTCCAATAATTGTCTGTAATACTAAATCGATGGTTTTTATAAAACCTGTTTCAATTTTCAGGTTTCCCGTGGTCTATGGAAGAAGTATGGTGACAAACGTGTCATCGACACACCAATTACAGAAATGGGTTTTGCTGGCATTGCGGTTGGTGCAGCCATGGCCGGATTACGTCCAATTTGTGAATTTATGACATTTAACTTTTCAATGCAAGCCATCGATCACGTAATAAATTCAGCGGCCAAAACATTCTATATGTCGGCTGGTACCGTCAATGTTCCGATTGTGTTCCGTGGTCCAAATGGTGCTGCGTCCGGTGTCGGAGCACAACATTCACAATGTTTTGCCGCCTGGTACTCACATTGTCCTGGCCTTAAAGTAGTCTCTCCATACGACAGTGAAGATGCCAAAGGTTTTCGTTTCTAAATTTTACGAAAAAAGAACATCTTCACATTTCAAACCCCCAATTACAGGTCTTCTTAAATCAGCCATTCGTGATCTTGACCCCGTTGTATTTCTAGAAAACGAAATGCTATATGGTACTCAATATCCCGTATCGGATCAGGTTTTGGATAAAGAGTTTCTAATTCCGATTGGTAAGGCTAAAATTCAACGGGCCGGTAAACACGTAACAATCGTTGCCCATTCTCGGCCCGTAGAGGCTGCGCTAGCTGCTGCAAATGAATTGGCCGGAGTTGGTAGGATGCTTTGTTTTAATGTTTTTTTTTAAATAAATTAGAATTTCTTTTTTTAAGGCATTGAATGCGAGGTAATAAATTTGCGATCAATTCGTCCATTAGATGTGGAGACAATATTTAAATCTGTACAGAAAACAAATCATTTGGTAACGGTAGAGGGTGGCTGGCCACAATGCGGTAAATATATTTTTTATTTTTTAAAGAATTTAGCTAAGAAAATGGCAATTATTATTTGAAAAATCAATTTTACGATGCTTATTGAGAAGTCTTAGAGACAATAGAGAGAATTTGGAGACTTTTAACACTGGAATTAAAAAAAAACCATGAAATATTTTTGAAATTGTGTCGAAGCGAAAATTTCGAATACGAAATTTTTGAAAATTTTTCTTTATGCGAATGAACACTCTGATACAATTTCCATTGACCGACTATTCACTATTGTCATCAACTTGTATTATTACGTGTGAACCAAAAGATTGACTTCCGAACCCTAGAAATCGATTTTTATTTTTAAATAAACTATACAGAATTAAAAGTGATAATTCAAACTAAGTTTGGCACTCACAACCTTTGACTTTAACGTGCTCATGATTGAATACGGTATCATAATTCCGAGCAATATTTTAAAATTCAAAATGTCCGTTCCAAAATGGCGCTACAAAAAATTAAAACATACTTTACATGAAATTATTTTTAATTTTTATAAAAAAAAGACCGAAGAAAAAATCACAAAAAACAAAATACAAATATTCAAATAAAACTTATTTGCAACATCCACTCTTGCCGCCCTTGTGATCTGTCGAACAAGCTGCGTTTGTTTTCGGGGCCGATGCACCACCACCGCCTGCATTACATTGACAATTTTGATCACATTTACAACCGCTGCCACATTTCGTCGATGCACATTGACAATCTAATGAATAATTTTTCAATTTAATTTTTATAATATTTCGATTAATTTAATTCAATATAATATTATTTGGCACTCACTAGTTCCACATTTGCAGGGCATTTTTGTACAATTTTTTTTTTAAATCTGAGATTAAATTTTTGTTAAAATATTTAGCTGTCTGAATGTTCGTCTACAACGGTGCAGCTCTTACTCGTTTATGCAAGAGATAGATTTTCTTCATAAATTATTTATGCCTTACATTTATTTATTAAATTTAATTATATAATTTATTATTTGTTAATACAAAAATATGTTGTCATAGACGAAATAAATTATAAAGAGAGTTAAATTATAACAACAATGAAATAAGTATTTAGGATACAATGAAGAAAACTAATACAATTTAGTTAGATATGAATGTTTTAATTACTCAACAACTTGTATATTTTTGATAATTCGCTTTGTAGTGTCTTTATAACACATTTCCATGTTGGAAACAATGTCATCTTTTCAATAGAAATTAATTAATAGATGTCTATATCATACATTATAATAAAGTTAGTGACGTCATACACAAAAATATGATTATTCAAATGCAAGAAAACAACTAAAAATTGTTAACTCTATTTAATACGTCGAATTACGCTTATAGTTTGTCATATATAATGAGTTTATCACAAAAAAAAACTATGATATTAGAAATATTTCATCTACGTATACGTCTCCATGGAAGCCGTAGCTTAAAACTTTTGATCATAAAATAATATTTTTTTAAATTAAATTTTGCCTATATAACCTTGAGTTTTAAGAAACAAATTTTTGCTTTGTATATATTTAGTTCTCTTGATACGATAATTTGTGCTATGATATAATTATTAGTACATTATTGCAACGATATATTTATTTATTTTGGTATAAAAGACACTTGAAATTGAATAACAAAATAAATATTATTAAATTGGCTTAATTATTTTTAATTTAATATTATTATAATATATTTGAGTTGAAATATAATACATCATCATCGTGTCCTTTACTCCAAAGCGAAGGACAATAGGGACCATTTTACCCTTTTTTCTGTCTGATACCATGGCTTTCATTGGCGGCTATATCCAAAAGTGGAATGTTGTCAGCAAGTCGCACTAGACATATTTTTTGGTGATCAGTGGGGCGGGTTTTACACTATATAAGGAACCCTATCTGTGGCTTCCGAACTTTGAATAAAGAATAATACTAGAATATTACTTATAAGTATGTTCTAAGCTTCCGAACCACTGCGATCGCATTTTTTTTTAAATTTAATACACCTGCGAATGAAAGTTGATATCTAAGTTGAACATATTTTGGCCCTGCCGAGTCTCTAACCCCCAATCTCAAGAACACAAAGCCGTGACAATAACCACTGCTCCATGTTGACTACAAAATATAATGCACTTAGGTAATACATGCTGTAAATTAGTTTCAATTAATTAATTTTTTGTAGTGTAAACTTCAGGAGGAACACCCCACACAATTTTAGTTTTATGGATTTTAGTTCATCGTTATTCCTTCAGCCATCAGGAGGAGTTAAAGGATGGATTATAAGGGCAAATATATTTGCAAGTTTGGGGTCTTAAAGGGACTATATTACTTTTATATATATTATATATATTTTTTTACTTCTCTTTGAATTATAAACCGAAAAATGCAAAAAAAAATTTGTCTGTCCGTCCGTCCGTCCGTCCGCACTTTAAATTTCACACAAAAATAGAAAGTTGTAGATGAGATACGATGTTGATATTTTGTGGGATGGTTTTTTGGTGTTTCGATTGTCTGCTATTGAATATCAAGAATTTTCATATACAGGAACGAGTAAGTAAATCTAATTCAAAAAATTTGGGAAGTAAATATAGTACCCAAGGAAATGCTAAGATCTAGAAATTCGGAAGGGATATTTTCTTCGTGTTCTTATGATTTTGAAAAGAAGTCAATATAAATAAAAGTGTTTTCCACACTTTCGTGTTATAATGTTAACAGATTATTTAATTTTTTTTTTATTTATTTCTCATACAAATGTTAAGCCCTTCTCATTTTGAAAGGGAGTGTGCCCTCCTTTAAGTTGACACAACTAAAAATTGTAAAGTCCAGCAAGTCTAGGTGTAGGTAGAATGCAATTAGTAAAAACAGCCGCTTTGACACCCCTTCTGGTGTAAAAGTAAGAAAGGTCTGTTAGAAACGAAGTCTAGCCCTACAAAGAGCGGAGCAATCACAAAGAAATTTTTCGATTGTATCCGGTTCTCCACAACACAACAGCTGCGATATAGCACGTTCTGTGGGATGCCCAGTTTGGTTGGCATGAAAGCCAACGGCCCAGTGTCCAGAGAAAATCGTAACCAATTTAGAAATGTTCAGACGAGATATAGACATAAGTGAAGTTCTGTTTTGATTGTAAAAGGTCTTCCTGTCCCTATACGACAAGATATAGTTTTATTACACCAGTCAGCTAATTACAAGATATATGATTTAATGCGTTCCTTAATTAATTAAGTTTAAGAAAGGATGAACTTTCCAAGCTAGATTATTATCCAGAGCTGAGCCAAGTCTGGCCAGTTCTTCGTTCGGCACGATCATTATCACCAAAACAGTTATGACCAGGAACCCGAACCAGATTAATAACGTCATAAAATCGCCAATAAATTAATGTTCCTCATTACATTGCTTTTTTAGAAGAGGTATTCGACGAGCTTAGAGCAAGAACAGCAGCTTTACTGTCTATGACTATCGCTATACCATTGGTATTTGTTCCTGGGATATACTATGAATGTGAGCCTCACTTGCTCTCACCTACATTCTACTAGAAGTACTAGAAGAAAGAGCGACAATACGCAATTTTGTGAAAAATAAGCTCCTAAAATTTTGTACTGAAAACAACAACAATTTGAGGTGAATTTAAATTTTATACGGCAAAACGTAGAAGTATTAGAAAAAGAGTCGGAACAATAAATTATTTTCATAGTAAAAATAGAAGTACTAGTTGGGGCTTATTTATTATTATCGTGGTGAATAATTTTTCCTATAGGTTTTTCTGTATAACACAAAAATTCACCTCAAATTGTTGTTGATTTATGTATAAAATTTTTTGGGGATTATTTTTCACGAAATTGCGTATTGTCGCGACTCTTTCTTCTAGCACTTCTTGCAAAACGTATAGGAAAAAATATTCACCACGAAAGTAAGTTCCCAACTAGTACTTTTACTATGAAAATAATTTTTATTGTCGCGACTCTTTCTGTATATAGTACTTCTACACCCTATTATTAAATAGCAAGAACTTCTGCTTGAAAAACACTCGCTAGGTTTGGAAGCTTGATTGATTATGATATGTTCCATGAGTGGGTTGTCCTCATTTCCAAATAATTTAGATTTCTCGAATAAAGAAACTTATTTTTCACGAAATTGCGTATTGTCGCGACTCTTTCTTCTAGTACTAGTACTTTGACCTAGAGACTTCAAATACAATCCCAGAATTAAAAACAACTAAAAACTCACCTGCACCAAATGGTGTTAAACTATCTTTAAGCCGATATTTAGAGGGCGGACAAAAGGACGGCCGGACACGATTTTTTTTGGATAGTTTTTCTAAATCAAAAACAAACAAAAAATGAGTCCCGAAAATTTAACTATTTTTATCTAAATTAAGGCTTGTACCATTTACATACAATATCCATATATGATATGGGTTTTCTGTGAATAAAGTTTAGCGAATATTTCCGGCCATATCCCGATTATTATTTTAGCACCGGAATACCAGGATCACTAGCAACCTCCTTTTATTTTTTTTTATTATGATTAAAAAATCTCAATTAATGAATCATTTTAACTATAATTTTTACCGATTCTTTTTAGGCATTGGCTCCGAAATTTGTGCCCGCGTAATGGAACATGAAACATTTTTCCATTTAGATTCACCGGTCGTCAGAGTTACAGGTAAAATAATTTTAAAATAAAATATTTCTAATTTTATTCTAATCAACAACAACTTTTCCATAGGTGTTGACGTACCCATGCCATATGCTGCCTCCCTAGAGGCGGCCGCCCTTCCCCAAACCAAGGATATTGTTGCCGGCGTCAAACAGGTCTTAGGTGTTAAGTAGAAAAATCCCCAATACTAAACTAATTATTATAAATCCAATCAAAATGTCTACAAAATATTTATAAAGTTGAAAAAAAAAAAAAATTGTTAATTTATAAAAGAAAAATTAGATTAAATCGAATTTTCCAAACAAAAAAATCGATCCTTATGAAAATTGTATAAATCTCATATATTTGTGAATATAAACTTAATGCTATGGTGCAATGAATTAGGGGATTAAATTAAAAAGATCTCTTACTTCATTGAAAGTATATGCACAAAAATCAGTCAAACTTATTGCAATATTACCAGAATATTAAAAAAATTATTGAAAGTTTTTATATTTAAAAAACATTTTTTATTTTGTAAATATAAATGTTGTTGCAGACAGAGTGTCCAACACAATACCAAAGCAAAGCAATATTTTTTATTTAAAAATCTGTTAAATACTCAGGCAAAAGAGATTCGTTTAAATTTAAAAAAAAATTGTTCTTTGTATTTTATTAACTTCATTTGAGATAAAGAAACCTTTGCACGCAACGAATTAAAAATTCTAAAATAAAAAGTTATTAAAAAAAACGTTTATTCTTTATTCTTTTTGAGATTTTTCGCTTCTTCAACAGAACTACTGCAACTGCTGCTGTCCCTCTGAAATCTGATAATTTCTTTTATCGATAGTGGATCGTCCAGCCACATTTTATAATTCGGATTAATTGTAAATCGTTTTGTGAACAAACACTTTCTGCATGTTACGAGAAATAATTTCGAATTTGTTTCATCCATCGATAAGTCAGCCGAAATGCCAGGCTTTAATATGAGGCCACATCGTTTGCAAATTGTTCGTTTGATGCTTGGTTCCCTGTGGGGAGGAAAGAAAAAGGGTTAAATCTTAAAGAAAATAAAGAATTTTTGAATTTTGCAATTCTGTATAGTCGCTATTTTGAATATAGGATTTTTTTTTGGGTTAAAGAAAGGAATTAATCACTGGAGAAATTGTGTCCCACTGATATAACAAATTTTAAGAATTCCAAAATTATTTCAAATTTTATAAATGATTTTCAGTAACGTTACCTTATACATTCCATAAATGGTTAAACCGCCCAAGTTTTACATAGAATTTATTTGAAATTTATAATGAATTTATGCAGGAAATTTTCCAGGCGTAACCACCTTCGGATGTCTTGCTTGGGACACCTCTTTGGAAGTGACTTCATAATTGAATTATTTTTATTATATTTTGAGTGTTCAATAATTTAATTAAAACTGTCAATAATTGAATTATTTGGATTATTAGTTCAATAATTTGATAATAATCCAAATATTTTAAGTGCTTTACGCACATAATTTTGAGCTTTTTGCTCAATAATTGAATAATTGAAATTATTAGCTCAATCAGTTGAATAATTTGGATTATTAGCTCAATGAATTAATAATTTGGATTATTAGGGCTTTTTGAACACTAATTTTGAGTGGATTTTAGTCAATAATTAAATTATTAGCTCAATATCTGAATTATTAGCTCAATATCTGAATTAATAGCTCAATATTTGAATTAATAGCTCAATATTCAATTAATTGGATTATTAGCTTAATTATTTAATTTTTTTGCTAAATATTGAGTGCTTTTCGCAAAATAATTTTAATTTGTTTTTGCTCAATAATTAGATTATTAGCTCAATAATTTAATGATTTAGATTATTAGCTCAAAAATTTATGATTTAGATTATTAGCTCAATAATTTATTAATTTTCCAAATATTTTGAGTGCTTTTCGAACAATAATTTTGAGTTGTTTTCAATCAATAATTAAATTATTAGCTCAATTAATGGCTCAATATTTAAATTATTTGGATTATTAGCTTAGTTATTTAATTTTTTTGCTAAATATTTTAAGTTATTTTTGGCTTTTTGTCGAAGTAAAAAAAATTTGTGTCAAATGAAAGCTAGAGACTTGGAGTCATCATCATCGTGTCCTTTACTCCAAAGCGTGGGAGCATAGGAACCATTTTACCCTTTTTTCTATCTGATACCATG
>JANSTW010060455.1:0-21460 GCA_027564275.1 Diadocidia ferruginosa
TTATTAACCCGGCAGATATGAAATTATCATGCATAGCAATATGCATCATAATTACATACAAAAAACCCAATATCTATAATATTATGTTCAACGTGCAATACAAAAAAATATCAAATAATTTTCAATTGAACTAAATTAAAACAAAAAAAACATAACCCCAAAAAAATATTTAAAAAAAGAAATAAAAATTTAAAATTATTTGTAATAAGTGTTTGTAAAACTCACTGAATCTTGTACGTGAGATTGTTGTTGCTGTTGTTGCGGTGGCGGTGGTTGTTGTTGATTTTGTTTAATATAACCACCAGTTGTGCCAGACGGTTGCTGCTGCTGTTGTTGTTGCTGCACAGCTGGACCACCTTGCTGATATTGTCGGTTCATGGCCAACAGTGGCGAACTAAGGAATTGTGAATTGTAACTGGCAACTTGTTGCTGGGGTGGCGGTGGTGCTGTTGCTGGTGCCGGAGCTCCATGACCACCAAACATTCCAGCTGCTTGAAGACCATAACTCTGGGTTGCACCAGCACCGGGTCCACTAAAGAATGCTCCCTGTCCGCCAGTTGAATTCGAATAGTAGCTGTTGCTTTGCAATTGTTGCGGTTGCTGGGGATACATGTTCATATATTGTTGGGCATATTGTTGGCCAACGGCTGCCGATTTTGAGCCAATTGCACCGATTTGCTGAGACGATGGCTTGACCGAGGCTGACATTAGGGAATTTGAAGTTGACGATATTAGAACCGTGCTATTGTTGACTTGGTTATTGAGTTGCTGAGTTTGGTTGAATGGGGCCTGAACGGTGGCGCCCATTCGAAATTGAGACGAAATATTTTGATACATGTCCGGGGTGGGGGCAGTGGCCAAATTTGGTGGTGTCTGCATGTAAGTATTGTATTGAGCATTAGCACCGAAATGGGTGGGAAATTGCGAGAACTGTGAGCGCCCAGTTTCGATTTGAAAATGACCGTAGAGACCGCCTTGCGATGCCATCGGCGATGAATTGTACAGAACGGCTGGCGGTGATGGAATTGCCGACATTCCACCATATTGTGATGGTTGATAGTATGGTTGAGGTGCCGTTTGTAGGGTTCCCTGTTGCATAGGCGGTGGCGACAGACCCAAGTTCGATTGATGCAGCTGTTGTTGTGTTGGCTTCACTTTGCAAACGTTGGTGCTGGTGGCCAACGCTTCGGCCGCATGTTTTAAGCTCATGTTATTATTTTGATGCATATTATGTTGTCCTTGACCGACATGCTGTGGACTTGGACTGTAACCGCCACCATCAACCTCAATTGCTTCGGCTTTGGCAGCAAAATGTTGTTCCAACACACTGGGATCTGGGCCAAAGTTAGCCGATGACAGAGCATGCTGAACATGAGCAATGTTAGCATGAGCATGCGTGAATTGATGCAAGTGTTGTTGATGCTGTGATGTGACAAAGTTGGAAGTTAAATGTGAATCGTCTGGCGTTGAATGTTCCATGACGGTGGGCATAGCCGGTACATTTTCCCACACCTTTTTCACACTTGCAATTTTCATATTCAGATCGGCCGTCGAGGGTGAAATTGTATTTTGTGTTGACGGTCCCACTGTATGACCACCGATAACTGAACGTGGTGGAATGCACAGATTACCGCCTCCGCCATTACTGCCATCTACCGGTGGACCACCCGGTTTGTTGGTAGCTGTTGCGGACGCCGCTGAATTTGCCTTATTGTCATCGGTCAGTTGTGATATTTCCGTTTCGTAGGTAAAAGCTAATTTCATATCTTTCTCATATTCTGAATCGGTTTTTGAAAACGACATTGTTATAAGTGATGATGAAATTGGCTCTGGTTGAGATGTTCTGGGCATCTGTTGTTGCTGCTGCTGCTGTTGTTGTTGCTGCTGTTGATGATGTTGTTGTTGGGCATCGATCATCTCTTGAAATGATGAAGCCGACGTATTTTTCATAAAAACATCTTCGGGTTTTTTGTCCAATTGACTGAGCTGTTGTTGGGGGACTGGTTGCTGCTGTTGTTGTTGTTGTTGACGTTTTATTGCCGGATTGGTTTTATAATTTGTATTTTCAAATATTATCGTATTTACTGGAGGCGTTGTTCCATCTAAATGTTGCTTATTCGTATCAGTCTTTAATACATTTATTGACAAATCCGATTTATCGCCAATAATTGTTTGTCCCTGCGTGCGTGGCGTACTTCGTTGACCATCCGGATGTTGTGATAGCTGATGCAAATCATTATCATCCAAATTGCCACCCAATCCATCTTGTTCTGTTCCGGCCGAACCGATTGATTTGTCCCAGGCATTCAATTGACCGCCATTCATTTCAGCGCCGCCCCGTTGATGTATTCGACTATTTTCACGTTGTTTTGCCAAACGTGGTGGCAGTTTCACCTGATGAACTGGATGCGTATTTCGATTTGAACGATCTTGAATGTTTTGTTTTACAATTTGTGGCTGTTGTTGTTGCTGCTGCTGTTGATGTATGGCTGGTGCTGGACCTGTTGATGTTGGTTTAGCACCAGTATTTATTCCCGGTGGCTTTCCTCCAGTCGACTTTATCGGACCGATATTTTGTGGTTTATTTCGATTTTGTTGCAAATTATTGTTTACGCCTCCGCCTCCACTTCGACTGTCAATCTTTTTCGTATCAATCTTTTTGTCACTGTCTGAACTGACGGACGAAGATTTTGCCTTTTCGTCGGATCCAACATCCTTTTTCGCAGCATGTTGAGATTCAATCTTTGTGCTATCTTTCCGTTGTTGCGACGGTTGTTGTTGTGGCCCACCAAATGGTTTTGGTGATGATTTCTTTTCATCACGTGGAATGTTTTTATTACTTCCAATGCTGCTGGCCGAAGTGGACATTACAACCTTTGAACCGAATCCCTTCGCTTTATTTTTTGCGTCTTGTGAATCAGATTGTTCAGATGTACTTTCGTAGGACTCTTCTTTTTTACCAGACTGTCGAACGTTCAGACCAGGCGATGTACTTTTTTTCGGTACATTTGGTGCCAATTGATTCGATTTTTCAATCGGAGCATCTTTTTTAGTTTCAAGCTTTTCATCGGACGTTCCAAATGGACTCTTAGTACTTGGTGGTCCATAGTTATCGATGCGTTTCGGTGGTGCCGATGTTGAACCTCCGCCACGTCTAAACGATGTACCTGTACTACTGCCGCCACCACCTCGACCACGTCTAGATGGTTCACCACGTGGTGCAAATCCTTCTTTTTGTTGTGGTTGCTGCTGTTGTTGTTGTGTTATTGCACCAGCCCCGCCTGTTCCAGTTGATGCACCAGTTGCTTGTCTTGAACTATCTTGTCGAACCGCATTTCTATCTTTTCGCTTTGCATGTCGGTCTGAATGACTGTAACCATCGTCATCAGAGCCTTCACTTTCACTGTAATAATCATTATACCGGCCGTGTCGACCACCTGTATTATTAGCACCACGTCGATTCCAATTATTGCCCCGGTATGTCATATAGCCGCCACGTGACGAATCTCTATTGTCATGTCTTCGGTCCACACCACCACCACCTCGACCACCACGAACACTTGGCTGTCTCTTGCCCGAATGTTTACTGTCATCACTGGAATGCACTTCTTTGTGATGGCTGCTGCCCGAATAAGTTCTTGTCACAGTTGTTTTTTCATCATCATTTTTAACGATCGGTGCACCGACTGTCGAAGCCTGTTCCTTAACAGTGTCTAATACTTTTTTCTCATCACCACTTTTTACTGACGAAGCCGAATTATCCAAAATGTTCAAATTCTCCACTGATTTGTCCGACTTGTGGCCAGATTCAGATGGGGGTGGGGTGTCCGGAACACAATCGGCCCAATTCGCTGGACTTTCACAACGGAGAATTGTGATGGGTGTTGGGGATGTCGGTGATGAACTCTCTTCGGCAATTACGGCAATTTCTCGTTCTTCTGACTTTTCTTTATCGCTGCCGCGACTGCTTTCCGAAACGCGGGGAACGCGTTGCAAAATATGTTTTGGTTCGTCGTTCATAATTGGGGCAGTTGAAGTTTCAACACTTGTTGGTGGCGGTGTTTCCGAATTTATCTCTAATCTTTTCATTTCAGTTTCCATATCATCGGCCCACGATCCGGCGTATTCACGTGACTCAGATCGTTCCGAACGAAACGAACTGTCCATTGGTTTATCCTCGCTGGAAACGCTGGTCTTTCGTTGCGATGTATCCGAAATACTTCTGGCCAGCTGTGGCGTTTTTTCACCGCCCAATGAATTACGGCTTGTTGACTCTCGGCCACTACTAAATCTATCTTCTTCCTCTGAATCGATGCGTTTTCGATTGGATTCGGGTCTTCGAGACTCATCGGCAATGTTGTTACGACGAATTGGCGGCGCCTGTTGTGATGACTTGCCATAGTTTGAATGGGTTATGTAACGCGGATCGTATTGTTGAGCAAATGGGATATTTTTATTTGCTTCACTTGAATAGTTGGTGCTGCTAATGATGGCGTTGTTGACCACCGTTATGTTACGATTATAATTAGAAGAGCCACCCCTGTTCATTGTGCCACTACGTGATCCACCTGAATTATTTGACGATTGTTCGGCCGATTGATGAAGTTTTTGTAACCTTGGTGGTAAATTAGAATTAAACTGTCGCTGATATGGTTCGCCTCTATCCCTTCCATCACGACCATCCCGAACATCACGCATGTGACCACCTCCGTAGTTGTCCTTGTACGAATTATCACGTTCACGCGAATTAATGTCGCGGTCATATTTATCATAACGGCCATAATCGCCACCACCACGCACATCTTTGTCCCTTTCATTTCTATCATTACGATTAGCATATCGATCGCCGCCACTACCACCACCACCTTGCGCCATCGATCGAAAATCAGAAACATCAGACTTCTGTTGTTCCACATTATTGCTGCTGCTGCTGCCACCACTGTTGCAATCGTCCAACTCCTTCTTTTTATTTAATTTTTGTTCTAATTCTTGTAGCTTCTTGGAAGCAGCTTGCTTCCCCTCATGAAAACGACGCTCCTCCTCCTCTTTGCGTTGCTTAACACGCTCCACTGTTTCAGCATCCAAACCACGATGACCATTTTGTTGTATCCGAGCCGTTGTTGCAGCGGCGGTCGTTGCTGAGGCTTCCACATTCGTACGACCAACAATATTATTTGCCAAATCCTTTTCATGAGAATTGCTAATGATGCGTTCACGTTCATTGCGTTCGTTTCGCTCACGTTCATTGCGTTCGTTTCTCTCACGTTCCAATTGTTTCTCGCGCTCCTGGTGCTCTTTTTCACCACGTTCTCGCTGCTCTCGTTGCTCGCGTTGTTCACGTTCGCGTTCACGACTCCAAACTAAAAGAAAAGACAATTTTTGCTGTTATAAGTATGCGAAGGATAAGCGACATTTTGTATACAAACCTGCGCGATTATCTTCCTCCAAACGTTGTGCTTCACGTTCTCTATTGCTGAGTTTCTTATCACCCTTGTGGTGATGATGATGATGATTGTTGTTATCTTTACCGCCATCTTCATCATCGGAAAATACCAATTTCTGATTATAATCAATTTCATCGGCTTTTGCCCAACCCTCATCTCGTGCAATCGAATCCAAACGATTCAGTTCTTCTTCTTTTATAATTGGTCTTGGGATTAAAATGTCTTCTTCATTGAAATTTGACGAAGATTCTTGATTAGATCGTTGATTCGGGCCGCCGCCACTGCCACGATTTCGATCATGCTGCTGTTGCATACGACGTGGCGGCTGTTGCTGCTGATTATTTGGTCGATTATCGTCACCTCGACGATAGGACGACGGAGAATAATTTTCATTATCCAAATTATTGTTAAATTGCTGTTGATTTTGGGCACTATTCTGTGACCGTTGTTTAGCCTGGGTCTGTTGCGATCCATGATAGCCTTGCTGCGGCTGTTGGTTTGGAAGCCCAAACGGATTTGTTGGCGTGCCGCCAATCATTGCGCCCCCCGCACCGCATGAACGATACATGAACGGTGGCATCAGGGCACGAAATTGTGGTGGTATATTCTGGAGGGCCTGGGCCTGTTGGGAGTTCTGGGCAATTCCATTTTCGCCACGATTTGCTCCGCCTCCTATTTGCTTTTGTTGCATCCAATTTGTTGAATCTGAGCCTTGTGATCGTAAATTCATATGTTGACCATCGCCGCCGCCTCCGCCATGTTGATTTAAATGTGTTTCTCGATCGCCACTGCGATTGCCTTTTGATGGGACCGGTACATTGCCGTCTAGAGATGGGAATTCGTGTTGAAATTGTGGACTCTGGTAAACTGGCGGCTGTGCAACTTCGACAGGCGCTCCAGTCGCAACCGAACTCCATGTTGTCGATGAGGATGAAGATGATGACGAAGAAGATGTATTTAGTTGTTGTTGCTGATGATGATGTTGTTGTTGCTGATGCTGTAGTTGCTGTTGTTGTTGATGATGCTGATTTGACGAAGAAACTAATGTACTAATGGAATTACTACTATTTGAAGAGATGCTATTTTGTTGTTGGCTGTTTGTTGCAGCAGCCGTTGTGATTGCAGCAGAGTTGTGCTGAACTACTGATTGAGGAGTTGCTGATACTGTTGTCGTTGCTGGGACGCTTGATGATGCAGTTGCACCGGTTTGTGGTGCTGAACTATTTGATACTTTTGGTGGTGTTTGTCCGTCGGATTCAGAACCTGCCCAAGAACCAGATTGATCTGTTGGTGTAACTGTTTCAGCTTTCAAAGATGGAAGATTTGCTGGCGGCCTACGTGCCGATGGTACTTTACCCAAACTTTGCATGCCATGTTTACGAGGTACAGCGTTTTTTTGTGTTGACGGTTCAAGAGATTCGCCCTAAAAATATATTGAAAATTTAAATCATAGAAATCACAAAAATCTGTTCGATAACTTACACGACTACTTCTATAAAGACTGTTTATGTCCAATGCTGAGAACTTGGGTTTTGCTTGTCGCTCCCCCCTACTTCCTCCCAGTGTGCTCATGCTGCCAGTGAATCCTCATCAGCAAAACGGACCTCCTCACTGGTACTCACAACACGTAAAAAGATTTTTTTTTCTATTTTATACGATTTTTCTTTTTGAAAATTTCTTTATTAAAATTTGATATATTTTAACAATTTTTTGTTCTAATTTTTTTTTAAATAATTTCTTGAACTTTTTCAATTAATCTTCAGTCTTCAGAAAAACGCTTTGATATATTATTAATTTTTTTTTAAATTATTACGTCCTATTCTTGACGGGATTCTACTCCCAAACTATATATTCCGAGGAAATTTGTCACCAATCTTGTTTTGTTTTTCGGGGGTAATTTCCTCAATATAAAAATATCTGATGATTTTTTGAATCTAATTGCCAATCACTCTTTTTTCTTCCGACGATTGAGTTATAAGTTTTATTTTCTAATAGCAAATCTCCGACAATAAATTATCTAATTTCAATTCGTACAAAATTGCTGGGATGGACGAAGAAGAAGAAAAAATTGTTTGGTTTTTCCTTTTGCTCTTTTCCGTCTATTTTTCCTCTTTGCAACTTCTCTGGCTTCTACACTTAATTTATAATTTGTAGTGATGAGAACTTTAATTATAGCTGCGCCTCTTTTATGTGGTGTATGTGTGTGAAATTGTGGTCTAGAGTTGGATCTAAAATTTGGACGAAAAAAAAGCGGTTAGTTTTGGTATAGAAGATTTTATAAAAGTTGGTAATTAATTAATCGACTGACTTTCATAAGACTCTTGAAAACTTTCATCATTTCCATGACTTCTAGAAGGCTTCTATCTATGTAAATCCTTGCTAATCAATAAAATAAATTGTTTTCTATTTTTATCAATAAAAGTGTCGAGTAAAACAAGAGTATTTTTAATTTTGTTAAATTTTAATTTTATTATTAATTTACATTAAAAAAAATACATAAACATATAAGTGAAAAACTTTAATTTATTGCAGATGTCATCTCTAGGTGGGAATTTAATTTTGATATAAATTTAATTATAAACAAATGTTTTTTCTTTGCTTCTAAAAAAACATCAAACAAACGTTGCTAAAAGTAAAAAAACTAAAAACAAACAACAAGAATTTGCTAATTTTATTTTTATATTTAATTCCCTTTGAAAAAGCCGACTTACTATTTATACTCTCTGTTATTATTAAAGAAAAGAGCGTTGAACTATATATGGTGTGGTAGATGTGTGTGAGGAAGAAACTTTATTTTTGTAATTATATGCTTTTATTGGTTTTTAGAATATATTTTTTGTCTTTTCCGGATGTTCACTACAATAACAATATTAAATATCAATAGTCTTGAAATATATTAATGCATAGTGCTTTAGAAACATATTTGAATTAGAAAAGAACATACGAGAGTTCCAAAAGACTTCCAAAAACATCAAGATCTCCATAAAAATAACTGTTGAGACACTTGTTGGAAGTCTTGAGGAAGACTTGGAAAAGCCATATAAAAGTTTTACGGAAAACTTAAAATTCTTGGTTGGAAGTCTCATAGAAATGTAGGAAGTCATACAGTTGTCTTATGGAAATCTTGGAAGCCTGGAAATTCTTGGAAATTTGAAAGTCTGAGAAGACTCATGAAAGTGTTATGTAAGCCTTTTGGAAGTCTCATGAAATTCTTATAGAAGTCTTAGAAGGCTTGGAAGTCTGAAAATTATTTGAAATTTGAAGTCATAGAAATCTTATGGAAGTCTCATGAAAGTCTTAGAAGACTCATGAAAGTCTTGTGGATGTCTCACGGAAGTCATATAGAAGTCTTTTGGAAGGATTCGAAGTCTTATGGAAATATTAAAATTCTTTGAAATTTATGTCATAGAACTCATGGAAGTCTTATACAAGTCTTATGAAAGTTTTATGCAAGTCTTGTGGAAATCTCATGAAAGTCTTATGCAAGTCTTATGGATGTCTCATGGAAGTTTTATAGAAGTCTTTTGGAAGGCTTCGAAGTCTTATGGAAATCTTAACTCTGAAAATACTTTGAAATTTGAAAAGATATAGAAGACTAATGGAATTCTTATGGATGGAAGTCTCATGAAAGTATTTGGAAGGCTTGGAAGTCATATAGAAGTCTTATGGAAATCTTAAAATGCTTCGAAATTTGAAAGTCGTAGAACTCATGCAAGTCTTATGAATCTTATCGAATGGATAAGTCTTACCAAAAAAATTAACTCATTTCGGTTTAATATTAATTGGTTAACTTCAAATCAGTGCGAGTTGCTGACAACACTCCACCTTTGATATAGTCAGAGTTATAGTCGTCAATGAAAACCATGGTATCAGATAGAAAAAAAAGGGTAAAAATGGTCCCTATGCTCCCTCGCTTTGGAGTAAAGGACACGATGATGAACTTCAAATCATATGGATGCGGATAATACACAATAATATGCATAAATGCAAACTTTTATTAATAATATTATAAAAGCTGAACCTACATGCGTATGCAGTTTATTCGTTTTGTAATATTTTTTTTTTTAATAATATTTTGACCTAGATTTGCCAGTACTCGCAAGTATAAACGCAAATTACAAAAAATATTATAGCTAGGCACTTATCTATCATATAAATATTATGCACGATAATAAGAAAAACAATTATTTTTTTTTGCTTTGTTGAGAATATTTTTGCATTTATTTGGGAAATAAATCGTTTAAGACATTTTCGCTCGCATTTTCGTATATTTATTATCGATTTTGCATCTTGAAAACTATAAAACGCAGTAACAACATAAACTCGATAAAAAAACCTAAACGAAAATCTCAACAATGAATCATCAGCGTCCAGACGTATTTACAATATATAGTCTAGTTTTCTTCTTCTTTAAATGCAACCTACTGTGTGCTACTGTAGTCATTAAACTTTAACATTTTGCAAGAAAAATTGCGGATGGAGGCAATCAGTAAAAATGGATTTCTCGATTTTTTCGGTGATACAAATATTTTTTGGTGCCTTACTGAATTTCATACGAGGGACTACACACACGTGGAAGACTTTTTTAATGGAGGTAGAAATATGAGCATATGGTTTTCACCAGTAAATTGGTCAGTTTTTAGAGATTTCATTAGGTCAAAGATAAGGCGATGCTGATCTACAAATTTGTTGACAAAATCGCTGCAAAATTTACGAAAGTTTTAAATATGAAAAATCAGTGCCAAGTTTTTTGTTGTTGTCGATTTTTGACATTATCCTTTTGTTGGATAGTGTCTTGTTTTTTTTTTTGGATTGGTGACCACAATTGCAAGGAGTTGTTTAACAAAATAAATTGCGCTGGCAATAATTGATTTACCGTATAATTTTTAATATAGGGCAAATATACCAGTGGTGGTCACCTGGGTAGAAATTTTATGCCGAGATTTGTTGTAAACTGCAAATGTTGTACCTAAACAACCCACCGAAAAATATTAAAACCGCCTTAATTTATTTCGTAGCCATTTCCGAACCGCCACTCAGCATAATAATTCTCTCGTCCATATCGGAAAGTGGCGCATTTAAACTCCCGCCACCACCAGTCCAATTTTGCTCATGCCTTCTTAATTTAATTTTAGTTGGTTGCTGACTTCAAATCCGTCCAACATCTCTTATATAAAACTACGCTTTTGATTTAATTTGGCTGAAATGTACTCATACGTCAGCTTCTTCCGATGTACACCAGAATAATTTGACGCAAACCTTCCCCTTATCGCCCAAAAATTTTCTTCCATCAAATTTATCAACATTTCATTTTGCTGGCTAGTAATTTTTTCCATTACAATAAATAATGTGGTTTCCCCCTCTTGATATTATCATGGAATAAAAACCGTAAATATTTGTTTAAAGTTTAATTTTAATTTTTATGTTTTCTATTTAAATACAGAGGCTGCCATTCATTGAAAAGAAAAAGAACAAAGAAATTGTATTCAAATCAGAGAAAAAAAATCATTTTTTATCGCTTGATCGCACAACATTTAAAAAAGTACGTCAACAAAAGACGTTTAATAATAATGATCATCTGTCTGCGTGTCGTCAGAGCGATCAACTATTATTCTTATACTCAGATGACAAATTATATAGGTTTAACGGAACAATAACAACAAAATGTGAAGAAAGTGATTAGCGGTTGCTGCGGGTAGAGAAGAAAATTATAATTAGTAATTACATAACTTGAAAATTGCTTTTCATTATTTTTTTAAATAAATAAACAAAACACACACACATACACAATGCAAATCACCAGGTTAATTTGTACTGTATAGCAATTACACAATTTCGGATTCAGGCACAGAAATGTGATTTGAATATTGAGTATTGGTTTGGTTTTTTCCGATAAATATAAATGCTTTAAAATTTTAGTTTACAGAGTATTTTTTGTCTCATTTTTATGACTGAATGCATTTGAAAACGAGATGGTTTGTCGCAAAAATTTATAAAAAATATTTTCCCAGCAGTCAGTGAAATAATTGTGTACATTTAAGTACAATTTTGACTACTTCTTGTTGTAAAGTTACGGCAGATATGCAAACGTATACGTATAAGTCTGCATGGAAGCCGTAGCTTAAGTGATTTTACCCAGCATTCTCCCGTCAATGATGCTTGCTTATGTCATAAAGATTCAGATTTTCATACATCGCACCACCTCGACGATGTATCTGGATAAGCTAGAATGCTAGATCCATAATTGAAAACAGAATTATTCTGGTGTTCCTCAGGGCTCCTTTCTGGGACCACTATTATTTAGTATCTTCATTAATGATTTGCCAATTGTTATTAATTTTTAGGTCTGTGCACATGAACGCTGACGATGTTTAACTAGTTTTTTCTACAACTAGTGAACAAGTCTCAATGATAGAATCCGACTTGAAATCACTTTATGAATGGTCTTTGTCAAATCCGGCTAAGTCGTAGTGCATCCCTTTTTATGGTAATATTCGCATATTAATTCATCAGATTGTCCAGTTTTACTGATACCTGTGTTACTCCAAAGCAAGGTAGAATAGGGACCAATTTACCCTTTTTTTCTATCTGATACCATTTCATTGACACGAACATAGCGTTAAGGCGGAGTGTTGTCACTTCTATTTTTTTTTTGTGATCAGTTTACACTAAATGAGGAACCCTATCACTGTTCATACAGGTACAATATTTACCTAAAATTTATTTTGTAATTAGAAAATATTTTATAAAAGCAAATCAAAACAAAATGGCGAGTTGGTATGGCAAAAATTCTGGTTTTTGTACACAAAAACCCCAATTACACATCTGTGATTAAATCAAGAAAAAATTGTTCGTTCACACAATAAAAACTCTGATCGACCTAAAAAAACAGCAGAATTCTCGTAAAAAATCACAAATGTAAAAAAAAACCAATAAATCCAAAAAAAAAAATGGCCGTCGACGCAGTACCTTGCGTAGCATACACAAAAAAAATGCATTGTGAACACCGCCGCCGCAGCCAGCGCACTAAAAAATGTACGTACGGTGCAGGTACACTGCTGCAGCCCGCGAGCCTGGAATTTGAGGTTCGCATGAATTGAATTTACAGGACACAATTTTGTTTATTGCCCCCAATAAAACAATTATGTTTGTTTTCGGAATTTCCACACACAAAATCCGGCATCCATCCGTCGATCGACGTAACAATTAATTCGTCATCAAGTTCATTCTTTTTTTTCGAAGTCCCGCCCACAAAACACAAATTTCTCAGAAAAAATTAACAGTAAATCTGATGACCGGTCGTAGGCAATCCATTGATAAAAAACTAAAATAAAATTGCAAATTAAATTAACCGACCTTGATTTCAGGAGCAATAATGTAAATCAGTTTTAATAGTCCAAGAAGAATCAAAATTTTCTTGCGGGTTCAATGGAAAAAGTTCACACAATTCACATAACACCAACACTAACACAGACAAAAAACGTATCGTCGACCGTCGTCTGGCGGAATATACGAAAAATACACAAATTATTTTCTGCAATTTTTACCTTTTCTCGGAATTTCGGTGGCCGAAAAACACTTGTGCGACTGGCCAATTGTCCAACAAACACTTTCCGCACAAATTTAACTTTGTATTTTCAATTAATCCGTCACAAAAATGTAAAACAATCGCGAACGTTCATTTGGTTGCGCGATAAAACAAAGACACAATTTTCATTTCTTCGTAAATCGCGGCGTCTTCAATGTATGTGCCGTACACACACAGAGAACACAAAAATTTCTTAAAAATTTATTTGTGTATCGTCGATTATTTTCGCAATTTTTAGCTATTTTACGTTGCGCTTCACACAAGCTGAACACTCACCTAGATTACCGGAATTTTAACGAAACTTATCAGCTAAATTAGACACCACTTTTGTTGATAACAGGGGACGGATGATTCGGGATTTCTTTAGTATATTTTTGTACGAATCTACGTTTTCAGAGATTTATTAAAATGGCGACGGTGCCACCGCGATCTTATTCGATCAATAACTGTTGTGTGACGTCATGGATTTTCGATAAGCGATAAACGCAGTGCGTTGTTGAGCCGATACCGCCGCATTTGCGACATCTATTGGGTGGAATTTTCGTTAAATTCACTAATTGTGGGGGAAATTTCAAATAATGTTATTTATTTTTTTCAAATTTCTTTTTCTGTATGTAATATAATATAGTAAAATGTTCGTTATATATATTCACTGTAACCAGTATGGGGCAGTGGGTAAAGTCACGGCTCTGTAATCAAGAGGTTGTAGGTTCGAGGCTCGGTAGGGTCAACAAATTTTCACATCTGGGTTATCACCTTTCTTTCGCAGGTGTTGATTAAAAAGCGATTGCAGTGGTCCGGAAGTCACTTAAAGCCGTTGTCCGCCTATATGATACCAACTGATAGGGTTCCTCATATATAGTGTAAAACCCGCCCCACTGATCACCAAAAAATATGGCTAGTGCGAGTTGCTGACAACACTCCACCTTATTGATAAAGTCGTCAATTAAAAGTGATAAATTTCAAAAAATCGAAAATGCTCCTTACGTTTTTTAAATTACGAAGATGTGAAACATCGAGTAAAGCTTCCAGGTCAACAGGAACAAGGAAGGAACAAGGCTCGCTTGAAATTTTGTTGTAAAATAAAAAAAATGATAACCCGATGAATCTGTCTAGTTTGATTCTTTCAGTATTTGATTAAATTGGCAAAATTATTAGGATGGTCACAGCTTTAGTGGCTCTACAATTTTGTACTTATATTTTGACTACAACCGTATACAGTTTGACAAAAATGTTAGTAGGATTTAGCTTTTTAGTGGTCCTGCATATACTCTGGAATTGCATTAATAGGGGGTCGGTGCTCCTATACAACTTTATTTTAAACGGTTACAAATTATCAGTAAATGGAGAAAGTTAGATTAAGATAAATTGTAAAGTGTAATAAAAGCAAGTTTCTTTTGGTCCTATTTTTCAATTTATGCGTCGTATCGTGAGCCGATCCCTAATATTTGAAAATAAAATTAATTTAAATTTGTGAATGATTTATAAAAAGCCATAAATTACAATTGAATATGTAAATCTAATTTTCGAATTATGTCTTTAGCTTTGTTCAGTGAGGCTGGGCCATGTGAATTTGATGTGGCCATTTGATGCAGATCGGCCATGTACTTATCGATATTCTGCATATTTGCACCGTTTGGTTCGCCTAAAATTTAAATCATAAATTCGCAATAAAACAATTGTCGCCCTCTTCTGCTTACCTGGAATCGAAAGTCCAGCCAATGCTGTTGACAATTTCTTACGCAGCTTCATAATATAGTTTTGCAGCAGTTGATTGTTCTCCTTAAGCGTGGCCGTTTCATCATCCAACTTGACGATTCCGTTTTGCATATTTTCCACATGTTTTTCCAGCACCGAATTCTGCTGCTCATAGTCTGTATTTGATTTTCGCAGCGCTCGTAGTTCCGAGTCAACCGTTTTATTGTGTTCGAGAAATTCATCGGTAAAAATGGGAATGTCAAAGTCACCGGTTCGTTGAATTTTTGCCGGTGGTTCTTTGAGGCTTGTGGACGTTGCGGGTGTCGATGTGATGGTTGGCAAGTTATTGGCCGGTTTCACTTCTCTTTTAACCCCATTTTGGGGTGGATCTTTAGACGCAGTACCATTTGTTTGTTTGGCACTAGTCGCCGGTACTGTCTTAGTTGTAATTGCTGCCTCATCTGAATTTTCTAGATTCTCCGAAGAGTTACCCAGCAACATTTTTTGTTCAGTGTACACCAATATTTCTCGACTGTATCGTTCTTTGTCCACTTCAGCCGCTTCCAAATAGGGTTTCTTGGCATCGTCGCTTAGTTTATTCCATTCATCGCCGATAATTTTTGTCAAATCAATGGCCGTAGCATTGGGAAAGATCAGACGCAACTCTTCACGACGAACATTCATGAATCTTATGTAACCTAACGTAATTTTAAGATTTAATAACATATTAGACCGTAGCTACCTATATATTTATACCTGTCAATGGAAATTTCGGTGCAAAGCGATCCTTGGCCTTTTTCTTGGATTTTCTTTCGATTCTCGGCACATTTGATTTCTTGATAAGTCGCTTTCGTTTGGATTTAATTTTCTTTGTTGTTATTGCTGCTGTAGTTGCTGATGTTGATGCAACATCATTAGGCTCCTCATCGTCTTCAATATCATCTGAAGTACCAGCAGCTGGAGATGCAGCATGCTCTTCCGCTGCTGTTGTTGTTGGCGGTGGTGTTTTGCATTTTGTTACAGTTTCTTTAGGATTTTTGATCGTTTCTTCTGTTTTAGAAGGCTCTAGTGGCTGGTCCACGACTTTCTTTGTTTCTGTCGTATTTTCAGTGGGTACAGGTTTTTCTGCTACCTTTTCGGGCATATCAATTGTAGGAGCTGCTGCCGCCCCTTCTTCTACTAATTTAGACTCTGCAGGTTTATTACTGTCTGACATCTTTATTTATTAGAATATAGTGAAGATATTTGGATTTTATCCTTTTAATTTATGGATTTGTTTATCCTTGAACTCTCGGTTCTTTATTTTGTTAGTTAGACCATGAGCAATGTAAATTTCCGTGTAGAGTACTAAAAAATGTATAGGTTAATTTTGTGTAGAGTACTAAAAATGTAAGTGCATTTGTAAGGTTTTATTATATTTACATTTTCGAATTCGATTTGATATTCTTATATGAATTAGAATAATAATTATTAATATTAATATATTAATTAATAAATTAACCTTATAATTATCTAAATAAATAATAATAAGTTTAAAACTGAAATTCACAATAGCAAAGTAAATAACAACAGTTTACAGCCACCACCGATAGATGTCGCCCACTTTTCAATTATTTTATGACATTTTTGTGCATCCCGCGCTTTTTACACACAGTTCGCGTGAGATTTGGCGAAATATTGCCCAAATTTACATAATTAAATAGAAAATGTATAGTATAATTAAATTAAAACAAGCTAATGTTGCAACATAAATGCAATAAAACACATAAAAATGTTTTTATAACATTAAAAGTACCCGAAAAGTGCAATATAATTTGTATAGAAAAAATCGCTTTGTTTGGCTGTAAAAATACTTTGTTGTTGTTGCTGTAAAATCGTATTGTTTCTATTTATTTGTACTTTTTTGCTTTTTATTATTTTTGGCTGTGGTTTTTTTATTATAGTTGCTGGCCCGAAATTGTACGCGTTTAAAATTGCAGAGAAATAAGTAATTGGTTTGAGATTTCTTGTTTGTGTAACAACTTAGCACCGCAGCTCTCCTACCGCAAAGCTGCAGGTATCAGATATACCTATACCTAGTAGACAAATGGATCATAATTAAAAATTCATAAATCCGTCATTCGCGTCATTAAGTCGTTTATTTTACTTATAAAAAATGAGTCAGTGTGATATTTAAAATTAAATATAAAAATTTCAATAGAAATTACAAGCTGTACGCGCGTACACACAACAAGGAATCTCGCATTTGTGGTTTAAAGCGGGTGCTGTAATAACAATAACGCGTGTGCTGGTGTTCTACTTTGTGGGCAATCGAAGTCATTGCGAGCGAGAACCAAGATGTCGAAAAATAAAAATGTCAAAAATTTAATAATGAACATTCTACCAGATAATCGACCTATTACATCACTGCAAATTGTCGAGGATTATGATAAGTAAGTGAATATTTTTTATAATTATAAGATTTTTCACCCATTAAGGTCTATAGCTGTTCTTCAAATTTTAAATTAATTTTGTTTTTTTTAGTTATAATATTTCAAAAAGCCAAACAACTAACTATACTTCCATTAAATTAATAAATTAAAAATATTTGCTGGGCATTAATGGGTTAAAAAAATCTTTAACTTAACTTTTACCATAATATATAGAGTAAGTTCTAAGTCTAGTCAAAGTCTAGTCACCCAAAATCCGACATATATAATAGTAACTAGTCCAGACCATAAAATTGTTACACGCATAAACAACGCGCAGCTGAGGAGTTCAAAGTTCAAATGTTAAGCTTTATGTTAATGTTATGTGATCGCTTTTTTCTTCAAATGCATATCTATATAGTAGTATATGCGAGGCGGGAACCACTAGAGAAAATTTTGTTCCATAATTTCTGATTTTCGATATGATTTTCGTGATTTCCTAAATTATTTCAGAGATTTTTGGATTGATTTCCATGATTTGTCCCATGGTTTTCATAAGTGGTTTCCCCCTCTGTTATATGCAACTATATATAGTTACTAACGTCTTGTACTACACTTACATATTATTATTGTAATTTACAAAAGGTCAAAAAACCAATAAGAAGAATAGACTGAAATTTTTCATCATAAAAGAAACAAAATTCTTTTAAGAACAATGTGCGTCTAGTCGCAATGAGATTTCAATTTTTCATAATAAATTATGATTCAAATTCCAAGTCACAACATAATATTGGTATACGAAATTTAAAATTTTAGTCTCATTTATTTTTTAGAAGCCCCGATAAAAATCCTCGTAAAAATATATTTAAATACATTTTTCATTTTTAAATGTTTACATTTTATCGCTTTGGTTTTATTTTTAGTTTTTGTGGAACTTTGATAATAAAAGCTATAATAGTTATGATGATGTGCGGTCTGTGTGGGTAAATAATCATCTATTGATTTAGGTATAATAAATATTAAAAAAAATATATTTTGTTATCAGCGTAGACTACTGTCTAGATATAATTGTGCATTTGAACGGAATGCATTTTATCGACGTTATTTTTAACTTCTCAAAATTTCAAAATTCAACTGGAAATCGTTAGAGACTTGCAAACAGTGAGAGTGCAATAAAAGACCATTTAATTAATTCATTTTTTTCATCTAAATCTGTTCAATTAAGTTTGTAGGAGAAATCCATATACAGAAACCTACAATTGCCTGGTCCTTGACTATTTTTAAAATCCCAAAATTCAACTAAAAATCTTTAGAGACTTGCAAAACAGTGAGAATGCAATAAAAGACCATTTTTTGTTTCATCTAAATCTGTTCAATTAAGTTTTTAAGAGAAATTCCCATACAAGACCTTCAATTTTGTCTGGCCTAGTCCTTGACTATTCTCAAAATCCCAAAATTCAACTGGAAATCGTTAGAGACTTGCACAACAGTGAGAATTCAATAAAAGACCATTTATTTAATTCATTTTTTTTATCTAAATCTGTTCAATTAAGTTTTTAAGAGAAATCCCCATACAAAAACCTACAATTTTGTCTGGCCTAGTCCTTGACTATTCTCAAAATCCCAAAATTCTTCTGAAAATCGTTAGAAAGATTTTCAAGACTTCCAAATTACTTCTATATGTTTTAAAAGACTCCCAAAATGTCCAAAAGATTCCCAAGACTTTCTAGTCTTCCAAAGTCGCTCTATAAGTCGCATCGTTTGTTGATCGTAATTCTTCAGATTTATTAATTTGGTTGCAGCAGAATAAATGAAAAAACCACGTCGTTTTTGGCGTTCAATAAAATAAAACAAAAAATTTGCTTTACACTTTTTATTAAAAATTAAGTTAACCCTCCCTCGGCTTTAATGCCATCTGTATGCCATTCGAAGATCTTAATATTAGCTCCATTATTGGCTGTGGTTCATCGCCGGCCGGCAACAGCTCATAGTGTCGCAACACCTTTGAAATTGTGCTCTTCATTTCGAGCATTGCGAATTTTTGTCCAATGCAATTTCTCGAACCCGCACTAAACGGCGTGTATACGTACGGATTGTGTTGCTCGATTGTATTCTCCAAACTAAATCTTTCCGGACGAAATACTAATGGATCCGGAAAATGCTTCGCATCTCTGAACATTATGTAGAAATTGATGGTCAGACTTGAGCCAGTCGGAATGATTAAGTTTTCATCTGTATATTGAGGGAAATTGTTTTTCATAATTAAAATTTAGATTTTAGTGAAAACAAAAATCAAACCTATGACTGCTTCATCTTCCAATTTTCGTCCAATCACTGGAACGGGTGGAAAGATTCTCATCGATTCTTTAATAACAAGCTCAATGTATTTCATTTCTTGTAGATCTCTGTGAAACAATTGCATAATTTATTTTCTAAAATTATTATTGCGTAGAGCATACTTGTAAGTAACAGCTCTGTGTTTGTCGGTGCCTAAAACCATTTTAATTTCTTCATAGAGCCTATCTTGGACGGATTTATTTCGGGACAATAACCACAAAGTAAAGGACATTGCAGCTGTGGTTGTATCGTGTCCCTCAAACATAAATGTGTCAACTTCTTCCTGTATGTCACGGTTAGTGAGGGGCTTACCATCAATTGTTGATTTCAATAGAACATCTAAGAGGGCCATTTTTTTCCTTGATCCAATATCATTGTACTCTTCCGCAACTGACTCTTCGATTAGCTGCTGCCGTCTTTTCTGAATTATCTCCTCGGTAAAGTCGTGCATAGTTTTGATGGCATTTATTTGGTTTTGTCTAACCTCTTTGGCAAACAATTTAAAAAAGAACTCATTTCTTTGCCAAATGCTTGCAAATCTTGTGGCCAGGATTGTCGTTATTCTGAAAAAATTATGAATTATAGTTCTTTAATTAAAACACAGTGCAACACATAAAATAAAACTAAATTCTTATTTCAGTTTTTGTAAGTGTCCGCACTTAAACTAGTAAAATTCAAAAAAAATTTTAGGTTGCAACTTCCAGAAACTGAAGTCAGAATTTATTTTAAACTCGATAACTTCTAAAATGTAGCACTGTGTTATGAAGTCTTTCTTCTATACTCATGAACCGCCTTGACATATTTCGACTGTGTGTCCACCTGTGCATTTATTTGAGTTCCCATGGCTGTTTCTGTAAATTACGATAAAATCAAAATCATTTCAACAACAAAAAAATCAATTTTTCTACCACAAACAACATCCAATGCCATCAAAGAGACATATTTTTGAATGTTAATCACTTGCCCGTCTTCAGCAAACTGCTCCAATTGTCGCACTAAAACCGCACTTTGCTTATCGAATATTTCGACAAATTGTTCTAAAATCGTAAAATGAAAGGCTGGCGTTAGGATCTTTCGTCGACTGTGCCATTTGCGACCTTTGCTCAGCAGCAACCCATCGCCCAACCACGAACTCAGGAACTGATACAAATCGTTCTTGGGCAGAAATGTTGTACTATTGCTCAATATGATTTCGGATATTTTCGCGTCCGATATTACAAACGCCAACTTATTGCCAACCCAAACACGAAATATTCCACCGTATTGGCCACAATAGGTTTCGAAAAATTCGATAATATCTGCGTGAAAAAATTAAATAATAATTATTAAGTTATTAAAAAAAACTTTTTTTACCAGCAGACGTTCGATTGCGAAAGGCTAGCGTGTTACCGAAAAACGGCATTGTCGGTGGTCCGGGAAATTTTGCAGCCTGTGCCAATTTTTTGCGATTCGTAAAACGATAGTATCCGATTGACAATAGAATGACAAACAGCAAATATAATAAAACTGTCATTTTTCTGAATTTGTTATGTTAAAACATTGTTTTTCCTTAAACACTCGGCCACAAAAAACTTAGAAACTTAAGCGAGTCTATAGAATTATTCTTTACTTATTCTTCTAGAGTGGAAAACCACTTACGGAAAACATGGGACAATTAATTTCGGAAATCACGGAAATGATTTCGGGAATCACGGAAATCATCTAAGAAATCATGGAAATTATAAATCATGGGAGAATTTTTTTTGACTTTGATGTAAAAAATTAATGAATCAAACTGATTTCTGTAGCAATCGCAGTCTTTATACATCCCCTAACAATTCTTTAACAAATTCCTGGAATTCTAAAATAGTCAGAAAACAGACAAGAAAAATGGTGGACTATACTGGGGATTTTTTTTTTTTAAATCTAAAATCAACTGATTTTGATGGAAAAAATGAACGAATTAAACTGATTTCTATAGCAATCGCAGTCTTTTTACATCCCCT